>PVJD01018040.1:0-15692 GCA_004026545.1 Mormoops blainvillei | reverse complement strand
ACTGAAAGCAAGAAGCAGTCCGCACGGGGGAAGAGGGAGAGCTCTGGGGTGTGTGTGTGTGTGTGTGTGTGTGTGTGTGTGTGTGTGTTGTGGGTGCCAAAGTTAACACTAGCCACCATACTGGCTCTTTGTGAAACTACCTTCTGAATGCCGCTAAAGGGTTAAATTCTGTGCTGCTTTCTCCTGTCAGGCTGTGCGTGGGCAAAGCCTTGGGTGGGTGAACAGGGAACATATGGGTGATGTTCTGAGCCCACCGAGCCCCACCACCTGCCCTAACCCTCAGCCATCTGACGGTGACATCTCCCCACACCCCAAACTTGGAGCTCAATCCAATTAGACTCCTCTCAAGGGGTCAGAGGGGGAAGGAGAGCAGAAGTTTGGACACAGAGGGGGCATTCGCAGGAGGATTTGTAACTCAGAGGAGGAAGAGCTGAGCTTTCTACCGACCCTGCAGCGGGACTTGTGCTGAGAGGGGCAGTTGGTTGGCATGATCGGCTAGGGGACATGAGGAGGCCCCCCTGTGCCATGGTGGCTGCTCTCTCCTCACTTGAGTCCGGGCCAAGAAACGCTATCATGGACCTGAGCCCAGCCTTTCACAGCTCCTCTAGGGGGTGGGGGAAAAGGAGGCAGAGATGAAAAAGTAAGTCAAGATGGAAAGGAGGAAGGAAATAGTCACATTTAAGAGACTTAAGCTCTGGCAGGACGTTTTGCTTGCATTCATTCATTCATTCATTTCATTCATTCATTCGATAAGCATTTACTGACTTCCTGCTTGAGGCCAGGCCGGGTGCGGGGAGACAACAGTGCATGTGCCCCAGCCCCTGCTCCCCAGAGCAGTGTGGTGAATGCTGGGGGCCTGGATGGGAAGGAGCAGGGTGCTAAATAACCCAGTGGTGGCGGGTCGTGGGAGGTGAGAGTCAGGGGTGCGCCCCGGGCAGGCTTCATGGCAGAAGCAACACTAAGTGGAGACCTGAAGGATCAATAGGAATTAGCTGGGGAGGGAAAAGGGGGGAAGAGCAGGCACAGAGCACAGCAAGTGCTAAGACAGTCAGCCAGAAGCGGCATGACGCATCCGAGGAAACTGAAAGTAGCTCAGAGTGTTCAGCACATGGAGAGTGCAGGGGCGAGGTGAAGCAGGAGAGGTAAGTGCAGACAGCTCCAGAACGGCCTGCTCAGGCTGCCATGGCAACTCGGGTTGGAGCAACACTTGGGACCTGGAGCCAGGCCTGAGACTTCCCAGCATGCCTCCCGCTCTAGGGTGGGCTGCTGGATTTAGCAAATAAAAATACAGGACACTCAGATTTGAATTTCAGGTAAGCAATGAATATTTTTCAACTGTAAGTATGTCCCATGCAATATTTGGGATACACTTATATTTAGCAATCATTCATTGTTTATCTGAAACTGGCGTTGAACTGGGAGACTGATATTTTATCAGGTAACTCTTCTCTAGAAGAGAGCTGAGGGTGCTGCTGTGATGGGAAGTGAAGGATGGGTAGTGCCCGGGAGCCAGAAGAGTAGTCTCAGGACAGATTTACCTCGTAGTCAGTTTTCCTGGATTCCAGTCCGGGGCTTCTCTGCTGACTGACAATGTTATTTCTTAAAAACACAAACAAAAAAATAATATTAATTCCTTGGTCAGATTGTTTATCTCCACAGCCGAAAGAGGCTGGTACCCTCAGAAAGAAATTGGGCTTTGGATTGGACCTGGGCTCAAATCCCAGCCTGGCCGCTTGCCTGCTGTGAGGACTCACATAAACCACTTAGCTTCTCTGAGCCCAGAATCTCATCTCTGAAATGAGGACAGGAATCTCTGTCTGTCAGGGCTGTTGGGAGGATCGGGGATAATGCATGTAGATTGCTTAAAGGTGGAAGTACAAAAGAAAAAGTGGTAGATATTAATTTCTGTAACACCTTCTCGAGGGCATCAAAGTAGGGACCACAAAGTGCTTGGGGTTCATTTCTTTCCATTTACATGTATGGAACACTCAGAGGTTCCATCGGGAATACGTGGTCGGGGGGTCCTGCTTCTAGTGAGAGAGTGGGTTAGCTCCTGCGCAGAGGCGGAGGGTCTCGATCATTTTTTCAGCTTTGCTATTCCCTCCCCACAGGGCTGGCTTCATGGGGAGGAGGCATCCAGCCCTCCTGCTGGAGGGGAGTGGGTAGGGGGAGAGGGAGTAGCTGAAAGTAGAATGAACTGAAGGGAAATGTGAATGAATGAATTGAAAGAGAGAACCCACATAAAACACCTAGGATAGTGCCTGACACAGTTGAATGTGCCTAAAATTTGGCTGTCATTATTCCATTTTTATATTGAATGCCTTATTAGAAAAAGAGAGCTCAGGGGTAGGTGGATGAAGTAAGGGTGCCTTGTGAACTATGGTTTGACTTTAGTTGGGAGCATTTGTAAAAGCACATTAGGGGCTTCCTAAAAGGGAACCAAGAGGGAGTTAAGAATTGGTAAGAGGAAGAGGAAATGGAAAGTGTGTTTCTCTTGTGGGAACAGCTGGGTTAGAAATGGTCCCTCTTTCCAGTGGCTAAATCTGCCCATCCCCCTGCCCAGTGATAAGCCCTTTGTTGTCAGTTCTTTAGAGCAGCATTTGCCAAACAATGTTCAGAGAAACTCTGTGCTGTGAAATAGTTACAGGTGCTCCATTAGTGAAACGTTCAGATGAGCCCTGTGGGAGATTTGTCATCCATATTTGCACTGTCAAGGTTGTGGTAAGCCCTGGAGAAAAGATGCCTGTATCGCTGAGCTTACTAGCGTTCCCTAAATCTGACTATACAGCCCTTGCAGGGGTGTGAGGGGGCACACCTAGTACTGCACTAAGGACAACAGTATTCCACACTTGATGACTACTGATGCAGTTCCGGGACCACGTTGGTCTTTCAGGGGTCATTATTAACCCCTACCTCTAGCCAGGAGAGACCTAGATGTGGCAGTGTCCAACTTACAGAAGACCGGGAGAGACTGAGCACTTGCGTGCCATGGTCCCAGCCTCACACCTGCCCCTGAACACAGACTCCTACCCCCGTCAGCCTTAATCTTCCTACTGCAATTTATGCCCCTTCCCATTGTTCAGAAGACCTGGGAAAAGTATGCCTCTTCGCCCGTAGCCCTCCATGGTGGTGGCAGTAGCTCCATGTGTCCTGAACACTGTGATGGACCCCAAGTCCTAGGGCTCCCGGCCCTTAGTGTTCCGCTGCTCGGGAGTTATGTGTGATGAATGGTGCTCTGAGGTGGCCACACAGGTGTAGCTGGAGTGCAGTTACACAACTGCTGGTGCGCTCGGAGCTGAGGCGATGGGAATGAAGAGAAGTCCTTATTGGCTTGGTGACTGCGAGTTCCTCGTAGACTCTGCTTCCGCCCTGCAGTAAAGGGGAAAGAACAAGGAGAGCGGCGACCGTCTCTGAGACAGCACGGTTGGTGGCCTGATGGTCAAGTGCCCACATTTGGTCAGTTGTCTGAATTCCAACTCCAGCTCCAGCCTCAAGGTGTTACCTTAGGCAAGTCACCGAGCCCTGTCTTTCTCATCTATAAGACAGGGATGATAACAGGGCTTTGTCTGAGGGTGGAGCGGGATTGTATACTGGGAGTCAATGTCAAAATATTAGCAGCCTGGAAAGCATGGGCAAGCGTCTAACAGAACTGATACTAGCCCTGAGCGAGGTCCGCGAGACCCCCCTGGGGTGGGGGCGTCCGGGGGTTCAGGAGTCAGGCAGCCAGGAGGTGGGTGTGACTGACATTTACCAACCCCTATAAACTATTCAATATTTTAACCTCCTAGATGGTCGTATGCACCAGCTTAATAATAGCCTTGTCTGTACAGAAAACATTCAGTCCCTTAACAGGCAGCACACAGTAGGCCTTCATTCTGTTTTTAACTTATAGTCAATCTGAGCTGATGGGGCAGCACCTTTTTGTCCCCACTGAGGAAAAAGGCCGTCTTCTGAGGGGCAGGCTTCTCGCGAGTGCTGTCTCATGGACACGCGTCACATAGACAGCAGTATTTGCTTCTCGATCCCCTCCCCTGCCCCGCAACTCACTGTCTTTGATGCACACCCAGGCCTAATCAGCTCTTTAACCAGCAAAGAGACTTCTCCAACTGCCCATCAGACACGGAAATCCAAATGGCCGCGTAGGGCGTTGAGAGAGCTGCGGGGCAGGAGAAAGTGGTGGCTTCACTCTCTAGGGTTCTCAGCAGAGCTGAGCTGTGCGAGGGGGTGGCGGTGGGGGAGGGGGCAGTTTTTTGAGTCACTGCTGTTTCTCAAGGCATAAATTATTACTCACAATGACAGTTTGATTAAGAGAGCGGACTGGAAACTGCATGTCCTCTGTGCTTTTTACCGTGACACATGGTTGGAGAGACAGGATTGCAGGGTTTTATCTTCAAGGACCCCTCAGGTATGCTTCGAGTGGGCTGCAGGAAGGGACACTCCTCTCGTTTTCCAGGTCTCCCCCAGCTCTCTGCTTTTCCCAGCATTAAGTCCCCTGCTGCTCTTAAAAGGCAGGCAGTCAACAAGATTAGAACTAAGACCAAGGACGGCCACTACCCACCGAAGTGTGAGCCTTCCCCTCTTCTGTCTTGGCTACAGTTCACTAACATTTTCCTCCTCTCCAGTCCTCTGCTTCCCTTTTATGTTCTTTATGTTCTGAACTCCACCTACACAGAATCTGGCAACATCACTCACTGGAGAGAGGGACTCAGAGGAAGGCACCTTGCCCAGTATTTAGAGCTCGGGACGGGCCTTAGTTCCTGTCTCGTGAACTAGTCTCCCTTTCAATCAGGGCAAGTCTCCCAGCAGCTCTGGAGGGCACGAGGACTGCAGTCCCGCTTCGTCCAGCCCCTTCTTTCCCTGAGGGTCTTCCACCTGATTCTCAGGCTCCCCCCGCGGATGTGATCCCGCTGTAACACATGTGGGCCACCGAGGCTCCCTGAAGACCTGTTGGGAATTCTGCCCTGAGTTTGGGCTTTGCTCTTCTGGGGGGGATGGTTCCCTTTTCCAGCTGATCCCCCCTCTGGTTCTGGCCACTAGAAACATCACATCTCTTCTTGGTTTCTAAATCAATGCAGTTTGTCCCTCCCTGACCTCAAGCATGTGTCCTTGTTCTCTAGGGGAGTTTGGGGCCGGGGCCTGGCTGCTCCCCTGTCGGCTTAGGTTTACAGTCTCCCCACCCCCAGTTCCTGCTCCAGGACGGTTGCAGCCGACCTGATCCGCAGGCACCATTGGAAGTATTCCTACCAGCACCCAGTAATGGGCCCCAGCCCCCAGTGCAAGACGGGCAGCGGTCTGTGCTTGTTCAGGCAGTGTGTCAGCCTGGGGGGTGGGAGGGCAGTCCGGAGCCAGGGCACATGCGCCTGGGTTAGAGCCTGCCACCTGCTGGCTGCGCGCCTTCGGGCCATTCTCTTCACTCTTCCAATCCTCACTTTTCTCATTGGGAAATGAAGAAATGCTACGGGCATCCCCCAAAGAGGCACTGAGAGAAATATTTGACTTGTGTGAAAATGCCCTGTAAACTACCAACAGGCACTCTCCCTGGAAAGATGGAGTTTTGGGTCAGAAAAGGGTGGGTCTGAGTCTTGACTCTGTCACTTTCTACCCCTGTTGCCAAGTCATGTAATCCCTCTGAGCCTTAATTTTCTTATTTGTAACTTGTTCTGGGCATTTTTAAAATATTTCTTCACCTCTTCACCCTCCATCATGCTCAAGGCATATTCTTATTGCCCCATGCCAGAGGGACTGTATCTGCCCTCAATGAGTTTACAGTCTGGTAGGGGAGGTAATACATAAAGATGAATAAATGTTAGACAAGATGGAGACTTATGGTGCCATAAACGAGGTACTGATAAAGTGCTATAAGGTTAGAGGATGGAGAGATTACTTCTGTCTGGGTAATCTAGGAGTGCTTCCTGGAGGAAGTGGCATTTGGAAGAGCTCTGAAAGGATGAGTAGAGTATGGCCACAGAAACTTGAGATGGTGGTTGTGCTAAAAAAAGAGTGTAAATAAAAGCAGGTGAATTCATGGGTCCAGTGACTCATTTTGGGTGGAGCCAAGGGTACCGAAGGACAATGAAGATAAGGTATAAGGGCAGAAAGTAAGATGAAGCTTGGCCATGGCAGCTGAGGACTTTAGACATTATTCCGAAGGCTGTAGGGAGCTGTTGAACTTCACTTTGAAGATTTCAGGGAGCTGTTGAGATACTGTCTTCGGTGAAGGGACCTTGATCAGATTTGAGCAGCAGTGTATAAAGTAGATCAGAGAGACGAGAGCTTGCAGGAGGTGCAGGTAGAAGGTTATTATAAATAGTTTAGGACTTAGGAGCCTCGGATAAATTGCGTAATTCGGGATGATTTTGGGATCCTGGAGAGGATCTGCTGGTCACTTGGAGCTTCTACGTTCTCTGAGTTATTATTGGTCCTTAGATAAATGGAAGAGATGTAGGATTTATGGGAGCATCACATCATTTAGGTTATATATGTAACTTGCCGTTCTCCTTAATCTTCTCCTTCTTTTGTGTTCTTGAGTCGCAGGCGAGTCCTTACCCTCAGACCTCATCTTGGCCATGTGTACAGGAAGCGTTAGCCTGTCTAGAGGCCTAATGGCCGCATCTGTATGGCATCCTCCTCCAGAATGGAGGAGGAACATGCACTTAGATCTGCCCCCGTCCACCCTCATCACTTCAGAGGACTCCCGGGCTCCGCCTCTGGCCTGACCCTCCTCCCCTACTTCAGCCCTCCATTTGCAAGGGTCTGTAAGACATTGCCGCTCCAGTAACTCATCTAAAATGCAACACGTTGGAAACAAAATTCATCATTTTCTCACGCCAAACCATCTTTTCCTCCTGGCATCCTTCCTTCTGTGCATGCCCTTGTCATTCTCTTAGGTACTTGGGTCAAAACCCTTGGAGTTACCTTCCCTTTCTCTGCTTCTCTCCTTTCCTCCACTCATACCTTCCCCTTCACTAATGGGTCCCATACATTCTGCGTGCCTCTCCTTTCTTCCTTCCCTTTTCCCTGGCAGCCCTGCTTTAGCCAAGCCTGTTACCTAACATCACCCAACATTACCTAAGAGCCTCTCCCCTTCCCAGCCCTGGTTCCCACAGTGCCTCTAGGCAAACCCACTCCCTTCAATTTGCTACCCCCTGCCCTCCATAATGCGACCTTGTCTACCCTGCTCACCTAATTTCTCCCCATACCTTCCTCATCCGCTCACCGGTCCCCATCAAACCTTTGTTCAAGTCCTGTGTCCTGCCTGGAACGCCTGCCCCAGCCTGACGCCCTTGGCTCTGCTCCCGACATGGGAAACCTGTGCTCTCTCCTGCGATCTCTGGGCTTGGGCTTTGGGGTGTGAAACTCCTCTGGGCAGGGAGGTGCTTTTCCCTCGACTCTCCTTCCAAACTCCCTCAGATTCCAAGAATAGGAGTTCCACTTCCCTCCTTCTCTACACACTCATGCCTGGCTCGCTTGTACCAGATGTGATCTTCACCATCCCCTGTGCTGCAACATGACAGCCAGCTGCAACAGCACAGGGACCACGTTCTCCCTAGAGGTCAGGATGCATCCCTTGCCCCTCCGGAAAGTTAAGGTTTCCCAGAACCCAGAGAGAGGGAGTCACAGTTTAGAGCAGCAGCTCGATAATCCCTCTGCTAAACTCCTCTGTGCCTTTCTGTTCCATCACGTGCTTGCTTTTCCCTTTTCCCTCATCCTCCAGCTTGCTGAGCCCGTCCAAGCCAGGCTAAATGACAAAACAAAGACAGGGAGTAGGAAAAAAGACAGGGTGCCTTTGTAGAGGGGGAAATCACTTCAAGGGGTACCAGAGAGAGATTTGCCGGGCAGAAGTTGGTAGTTTTAGTAAACTGGACTCTGACCTATCTGTGCACAGGCACGGGACTTCCTGTGGTAATTGTACTTGCAGCCTTCTGGGTTTTGCATTCCAAAAATCTGAAAATACTTAGTCCACGTTGACTCCCTTATCTCCAGAGGGTGGACCTCTGTTGTTCCCCAGAGTACCTACAAGACCCCGCCCTCTTTGTTTACTTCCCTGTGCAGAAAAATCCTTCCTGCACCTGTTGGCCAAACACTTAGCCACCCACCTGTGTTTGCTCCCAGAAAAATGTGTGAGGGACAGAGACGGTGATGCCCTATGTCAGGGAGTCCTTGGGGTGCCCTGGGTCTGGTGGCTGGTGGCTCTGTCACTGTCCCACCACATGACCTTGGGTGAGTCACCTGGATAAACCTGTTCAAGTCTCAGGGTTTTCATTTATCCATATAGCAAGGGGGAGGGGAGATGGATTCATGAACAAGTGGAGAGTTTTCTTCGAAACAGATCTTAGGATAAAGCCCAGTAAATAAACCGGGTTATAGAAGGCTCTCCCAGGGTGGATGCAGGGAGGGCAGGTGCCTGCCAGACACTTGGCTTATTTCTGCAGTGGTCCCTGGGCCCAGGTCATCTTGGATCTTTTTCAGGTCTCCAGTTCTTGAGGTCCTCATTGCTTACGTGTGATAGGGGCTGGAGGATGGGTCCAGATGTGAGTGAGTTCAACAAAGAATGATCTCAGAGGAAGGAATCCAACCTGGGCCGCGGCAGGTGTATGTGCTGGGGCCGGGGGAGTTGTATACATGAACACCCTGAGAAAAGATGCACGACGTTCTCCTCTGAGCAAATGCATGTGTTTATGGGAGGGGGGTCCAGAGCTTTCAGGTGAGCGCCAAGCCACTTGGCCGCCCAAAATATGAAGAAGGACCCACAAGCTTTTATAGTCATTTTTACAAATTTCTCATAGTAGTTACCTCAAGCTCAGCTTTCATTTTAATTCAGAAGAATGAGACCGTAAGCTCTATTGAGGTCAGAACCCTCTCTGTACCGAGAGTCAGTGTCGTAACTTGAGGACACAGCTGGTGCCTAACACAGTCAGAATTTGATGAACACAGGGTGTGCCTCCCAATAAGAAGGCTTGTTGAAAAAAGTGAAAATGTAAATGTTCCAGGGTAATATTTAATATATCATTTTAGTGACACGTTTTAAATCATAGACTGTATAAAATAATACATAAAATTAAAAATACAGCTTATCCCCAACCTTCCCTGTGTGTAGAACATTCAGATGCTTCTCTCACATCTCTGACGTCACTGTCCTCCTCCTCACAGAACTGCTTTTTGAATCTGCTGTCTATGCTCTGACCTAGAGCATTGTCCCTAAGGAGAGCTGGCTATTTCTTATTAGACCAGAAGGTGTTTGTTTATTTTATTTATTTATTTAAGCATAGTTAGCGTAACAATCTTATATTGATTATGTTAGTTTCAGGTGTACAATATAGTGATTCAGCATTTTAAATGTAATCACCCCTCTAATACTTTTTTAATTTTAATCACACCTTTTTCTTGGAGCTCTAATTCACATACCATAAAATTCATCCTTTAAAAATGTACGGTTCGGTGAATTCACAGAGTTTTGCAATCATCACCACTGTGTCATTGAAGAATGTTTTCATCACCCCAAAAATAAACCATTAGCACTCACTCCTTATTCTCTCCTCCCTTCAGTTTCTGGCAACCACCAACCTACTTTAAATAGGATTCGCCTGTTCTAGTCATTCCATATTAAAGGAATTGTGCAACGCTGTGACTTTTCGTGACCAGTTTCTTTCACTTAGCATAATGTTTTCAAGGTTCATTCGTGTTGTAGCACGCACTAGTCTGTCATTCCTTTTTTATTGCCAAATAATATTCCATTCTATGGCTATACAACATTTTGTTTATCCATTTATTTGTTGGTGAAGCTTTGAGTTGTTTCACCATTATAAATGCTGTTACTATGAACATTTGTATGTAGGTTTTGGTGTGGACATATGTTTTCTTTTCTCTTTGTTTTATACCTAGGAGTAGAGCCGCCGGGTGATGTGATAACTGTGGTCAGCTTCCTGAGTAATTGGTGAACCGCTTTCCACGGCAGCTGCACCATTATACATTCCCATTACCAACGCGCCGTGGCTCCAATTTCTTCCCGTTCTCACCAGCACTTTGTTATTGCCTGTAATTTTGATTACAGCGATTCTAGTGGGCATAGAGTGGTATCTCATTGTGGTTTTAATTTGCATTTCCCTTATGACTAATGATGTTGAACATCTTTTCATGTACTTACTCTCCATTTGTATGTCTGCTTTGGAGAAATGTCTAATCAAATCCTTTAGAAGACATTTCTTTTAGATATCCACAATATACCACTTAGTATATTCCTTTAAAAAATGATCTTTTAAATATTTGTTTGCAACAAAATTCAGCACTTGTAATTGTGAGGCTATACCCCCAAGAAAAGTTACTAAATCCACATTACAGTACCATGCTTAAAAACCCCCAACAATTCTATCCAGTGACCTTTGTAAGCATCCAAGACTTGCATTGACTGAAGTGATATCAGGTTAATGTTTTTCCCAAACAGTATATTTTTGTTCAAAACAGAAAAATTGAGAAAGGATCCTGTCAGGGCTAGAATATAAGCTTTCTCTTTTCTGACAGATAGTTTGGGGGGAGGGGAGAGCTTTACCTTATATTTAAACATGTATAATACTTAAAAATGGGCAGTGGATGGACAGATGGACAAATGACTTTAGGCATGAATGAGTGACCAAAAGGAGGAAGGAATGCAAGCCAGTAAGGCAGTCAACCAGGCAACCACACCGATCTGTCTCTCTTTATTCCCTCTCAATTCTTACCCAGAAAACCAGCAATAGTCTTTGTCTTATACTATACAGAATCATATATAAAATTGTTTTCTTTTCATAGATAAAATTGTTTAGAAAACAGGTTTCCAGTTGCAAGTTAGAAACAAAACACCGTGTTTTCTGTTGTCTGGAATATCTTTATCATCTTCTTTTAAAGTGGGAGGACCTGAGCCTGCCCAGCTTCCTGGAGGTGACTGCGAAACCCGGAGACCGAGTAACGTGGCTGTAGGGCTCGATTCAGGGGTCTAGTTGCTGGCGCAGCACCTTCGGGATCCTGACGTGATGTCGGGAGCCCCTTAGGGTTTGCCTTGTTCAGGCCCTGAGTCTGCTGCCGCCGTTTCTCCAGCGTGAATGAAGACTTCGGGGTTGCTGGCGCCTCGTTTCAGAGGCTTTCCCCTTCTCCCTTCTCTGTGGTGGGACAGCCACATCCGTCTCCAAACCACGCTCACTAGTGATTCACCAGCGGATTCCACAGACTGCCCGGTCCAGTCTTCCCCTTTGGTCTCCTCTTAAGGAGACACGTGTGAACTGGGGAATAGGACTCTGAATTTTGGGGTAGAGGGAGGAAAGGAGAGAGAAAGAATAGTAGGCAAACAGACAAAAACGGAAGCTGTGGCCTGGCCTATGCAGTGGCAGAGACATGGGCGAAAGCTGCAGTGATGACTTAAAGGCACAGACTCTGGAGGGGGAATACATGACCGATGATATTGCTCTCTCGAGACACCTTCATGGCAGCCACAGAAGGACAGGCTCCTGTGGCATTTACGCTGGAGTGTGTGTGGTTGGAGTTGAGGTCCGGGAGCGAGGGACCAGGGAGGGACATGCGGACATGGCCTGGACTCCTTCCTTTATCAATGGTGGTAGGTACAGAAAGTCAGGGGTTCAGGCCCGTGTATGTCAGGCAAGCGTCTGGGTCTGTTCTATAGCCTTTTAGGCCATTTCTAGAACGGATCTCAGTGACAGCAACAGCTAATCTTTCCTTCTGTGCCATGGCAGGACTGAGTGGAAGCTGTCCCCCCAAGTGGGTGTTTCCCTTGGTTTTTAAGACTCTTCCAGGAAGGAGAGTTTGTAGTCTTTTTTCTTGAAATCCTGCTTCTTTTTCTGGGGATGTGGGATCAGCGGCTCTGACGTGGTGAATCTGAGGCTCAGCTCCCTGTTACTTAGCACCTACTATGGGCCGGGTGCTACGCTAGGCTCGGGGACACAAACATGAACGAGACACTACCCTCAAAGTGACTGAGTGGCGTGAGCCGTCCCAGTAAAACCAGAGGTGTTGTAAGAGGGTGGTCAAATGCCAGAGGCGCGAAGGCCAGAACTACCAACTTCACCAAGGGGAGGCTAAAAAGGCTTGACAAACGAGGGGCTTCTGGGGAAGGTTTTGAAGAATGGATAGCAGTGCACCAGGCAGAAAAAGGTCAGGACGTGCTCTTCCAGGTAGAGAGCACAGTGTGTTTAAAGATAAGAAGGCACCGAAGAACATGTCCTGTTTGGGAAGCTGTGAACAGCTTCAGGGAGGCTGCTTCCAGCAGCACTGAGGCATCGCCCTTTATCACGGTCTCTTGGCATTGGATGCTATTTTGTAGCAACAGGAAGCTATAGAATATATAAGATAAGCATATATATATATATATATATATATATATATATATATATGAGAGAGAGATATCGCTATGGGAGTTTTTAAGCAGGGAAGAGAGCCAGATTTTTATTTTGAAAAAGAGGACCCTGGATCAGAGCAGCTCTTGTGCCAAACACAGAGAAGGCTGTAGACTGGAGACCCTCAGACAGGCATTTCTGGGGCTTGGACAAAGGCTGCCATGCCTATGGCCTGGGGTTCTGCTGTTGGCTTGGGTGTCTCAGCTACCCACACTGCTGGCTGGCCAGCGAGGATGGTGACAAGGGCTGGCCCACAGGGCTGGCCCGGAGGAAGAACTCGCTTCCTCCTTTCTTCCCCTTCACATCTGAGTGCAGAGGGTAGTGGGGCAGGGACAACGGCGTGGGGCTTGTCCGGATGGGCAAGAACGTGGTGGGGACGTGCAGATGGTGCTTCCTCTGTAGGAATTAGGAGTCAATGAAGAAGTCACCTACCTGGGGACCGAGGGGATGGACAGATACCTAATTTTTGGCCAACAGTAGGAATAGGGCGTTCCACTGGAACTTCAGAGCAGACAGGATACTCAGACTGGAAGCCTCTGGTTGGGGGAAGGGGACTGGGCATGGGACAGATGCTCACATGCCACCTTCCAGCACCTCTCCTGCCAGAGCTCTCGGCTGTACCAGCTGTGTAGGCTAGGCACATGTTATCTATACATTAAACTATTTTTCACAAGTACAAGCCTTGCTGAACAGAATGGTGGAAGGCAGAGACCTTACCTTGGGCCCCTTCGCCTCCTAGTCATTTTCTAGAGAATGTCAGGGTGTGAACCTTGTACCCCGCCAACATTTGTTCAGATCTGAGGAGGTTTTAGGGAAATGAGCTGAGGAAAAAGTGTAATTTAAAGATGGTCTCTGACACCTGTGGAAACGAGGGGCGTCAGAGGGATTTTAATGAAAACTAGATACACAAAGTTTCATCAGCTGCTAAAAAAGACCCAGGGGCAGAGTGCTTCCTGATCCCAGGGTGAGCACGCTTGGGAGGGCATTCTGAGTGGAAGCAGCCTGGGCCCTCCAGCGTAGCACGGTGTAGCCCAGTGGAGCTTCTCGAAGGTCAGTGCCATCAGCGTCGCCGGGAGGGCTTTTGACAGCACGGGCTGCCGGCTCAAACTCTAGTTGCTGCTGCATTTTATCTGGGGCGGGGCCCGAGAACCTGCATTTCAGACAGTTTTGCAGGTGATGTGAATTCCGCTGGCCCAGGAGCCGCACTGTGTGAACCTCTGGTGCAGAGCCGGTTCTGTTACTCAGGGCAAGTGTTTATACCTCCCGTCAGCAGTCAGACCCAGGCAGCCATTTCTTCCTTTTTTGGTTTTGCCTTTTTTTTTTTTTTTGGTTAAGATTTTATTTATTTACTTTTAGAGAAACTGAGGGAGATGGAAACCTCGATGTGTGAGAGATACATCAATCAGTTGCTGCCTCTGGCACGCCCTCAACTGGGAACCTGGCCTGCTACACCAGGCAGGTGCCCTGACCTGGGCGTGAACCGGCAACCTTTCAGTTCGCAGGCCGGCACTCAGTCTACTGAGCCACACCAGCCAGGGCTGTTTTGTTTTGTTCCTAACACTCCAAACATGGTTTTGATCCCCACCGTGGTTGAAACACCTACCCTGCCTCCACGGGTCCTGCCATCATGCCCCACCTTTCATCTGCCTCAGGCCCCCTGAGGGCTTGGTGAACTTTTCCTGCTCTGGTCTTTGTCCATGATCTTCTCCCCATTAGGAATGCTTCTCCTGGGCTTCCTAAATTCCCACCTCTCAGACCCCTCTAGGCCTGAGCCCTGATGCCAACTTGGCACGCCCTTCCCCCGCTGTGCCCTCAGCCTGGCTTCCTCTCACCATCTTGTCTGTTCCTTCAACCCTCTTCCTGACTCTGATAGGACTTTCCCTCTGTCTTATTTTTTTGCTGATTATATGTGTGCCCTCTGTGTTAGTTGGTGTGGGCTGCCATAACAAAATACCATCGAGTGCGCGGCTTATCTGACAGACACTTATTTCTCACAGATTTGGCAGCTGGAAGCCTGAGACCAGGGTCCAGCATGGTCAGTGTCTGGTGCAGGCTGTCTTCATGGCTCCTGGGCCTTGGCCATCTTGCTGTGTCCTCTCATGGTCGTTTCTCGGTGTATGTGTGCAAGTAGAGAGAAAGAGAGAGAGAGAGCGAGAGAGAGCGAGCGAGCGCTGGTCATCATTCCTTTTCTTATAGGGACACTAAATCTATCAGGTCAGGGCCTACCCCATCTCCAGATGCAGTCACAGTGGTTAGGTCTTCAGCATTTGGATTCTGGAGGGACAAAAACATTCAGTCCAGAACACTGTCTTTCCCAATTAGACTATCAGCCTTGGCGGTCACGGCCATGGTGCCTGCGTCTACCCTCAGTGGCTGTTGTGGGAGTTGTTTCCTTAGTGTCTGCTTAATCACTGTGAAGGTTTGATAAACAGATCAAAACAGGCTGAGACCTGTTTGTTTACTTTGGCCCTTACTGGCCCCTAGTTCTTGAAATGTACCCATAAAGGCCAAGGATATGGAGAAGAGAAGGTGTTGGCTGCCCCCGGTCCATGAGATGGCGTGGCTGCGTGCCAGAGTTGTCAATGGGCTCATCAGCCTGGAAAATAATGTGATTACTAATCTGTATCAGTCAGGGAACTACCACCCCCAGAACCATATTAAGAATGTTTTCCTCAGGCAAAAAAAAAAAAGAAAGAAAAAAAAAAGTGCTGCCTTTGGCATCCAAGTCTGCCTCAGGAATCTCATTTTATGATGGATTCTTCTCTCTCTTTTTTTTTGCTCCTTCCTGCACTTCCTCCAGATCTGCACCTTCCAGTTCTCGGTCTCCAGATAGCCAAGCCCTCGTTCTGCACTCTCGAACAACCTGAGTAACTTCCAAACACGGTTCCTTTCCCCAAGACTGCCTTTCAGTTCTGTTTTACCTCATTCCTCTCAAATGAGGCCCAGGCTGACGGTGTCCCCTGGCCTGAGGACCCACACGAATCCTAGACGCCCGAGTGACCCAGATATATTTTTGGGACCTACTGCCCTTGCTGTCTATTTACCATGGTTTAATGACAAGGTCAGTCTGGGGGCGACTCACAGAATGTGCCTTGGACAGGTCATACTTATTTTCTCCACCAGCCTCTACCTTATTCCGGAACCCTGTCGCCTGCCTTCTGACCTTTTCCCTAGTTTTTCTTTTTTCCTATTTCTCCGAGTCTCCTGGCTAAAGGAGAAAGAATGGAGACGTGCCCTAAGTTTGGGAAAAAGGTTCCTAGACTCAGTTCTTGACCCTATCTTTCATTTGTTAGGAAAATGGCAAGCCCCTCA
>PVJD01018039.1:0-15705 GCA_004026545.1 Mormoops blainvillei | reverse complement strand
GGTCCACTGACATTCTCCAAAGTCTTTCTAGCATAAACTATATCCCTACGATACTGACTTGATTTCTTGAAGGAGAGTGAAACTTCAAACACTTGCTAAGCAGTGAGTGCACAATCCTTATCTCAAAGACTCTCCCCAAAGATATCTTTTCTTACATTTTTTTATTTATTGAATTTAGAAAGAGAGAGAGAGAGAGAGAAAGGGGGAAGAGAGAGGGAGAGGAGAGAGGTGGAAGGCAGAGAGATAAGAGGTAGAAACAGACACACTAATTTGTTATTCCTCTTATTTATGGATTCATTGGTTGATTCTTGTACGTGCCCTGACCAGGGATAGAACCCACAACCTGGTCATATTGAGACAACACTCTATTCAACTAAGCTACCAGCCAGGGCTTCCCCAAAGATATCTTTACATCTTGCCCACACCTAAGTGAACAGGAATTTTTCAGCAACTTGCCTCTCTAGAGCCTTCCTGAAATATTTAATTTAGTTTTAAGATAAACAAAAACATTTTGCATTGCTATTTTATTGGCTTATGTAATATATTTACATGACAAATATAACCAGCACACATTGGTTTGGGAGCAAACACAGCTGACTCTTGTCAAGAGCACAACTCAACTGGTTAGAGCAAAAATACTTGGGTGTATTAGAGAGTACACCTTAGGAAATGGAGGACCTCTGCTCAGTTAAATGACAGTTGGGGTAAGAAAGCTTATACATTAAGCATTTGTATACCTGTACACGCAAAAGAAGAGTAAACAAAACTATACAATGAACCAGTTATGAGGAGCTCTTGCCGGGTAGCTCAGCTGGTTAGAGCATCATCCTGATACTCCAAGGTTACGTGTACGATCCCGAGTCTGGACGCATATAAGAATCACCAATGAATGCATAAATAAGTGGAACAACAAGCCGATGTTTTTCTCTTTCTCTCCCTCTTCCTCTCTCTCTAAAATCAATCATCAATTTAAAAAATTTTAAAAATATGTATGCCCTGGCCAGGTGTCTCAGTTGGTTGGTGCACTGTCCCATGCACAAAAAGGTTGTGGGTTCATTCCCAGCTGGGGCACGTGTGGGACGCAACCAATATTGAGAGACAGAGAGATGTCTCTTTCTCCCTTTCTCTCTCGATACAATAAACACATCCTCAGGTAAGGATTTTAAAATAAAGAAAAAAAGATATGAGGATGGGGGGGGAGATGAGATTTAATACATTTTCATACAATTTTACGCCGCTGACTTGCAATAAGCATCTATTAATTTAGCATATTATTTTAAAAGTAAAAAAAAGAAAGAAAAAGCTGCCCTGGCAGGGTGGCTCTGGCTTGGGCACAGCACTGCAGAATGAAATGCTGCCGGTTCAATCCCCGATTCCTGGTCAGGTCACATGTCGGGGCCGCAGGCCGGGCCCCTGGCTGGGAGCAATCCGGAGGCAACGGACTGATGTTCTCTCACATCTGCGATGCTCTTATCTTCTCTTTCTCCCTCCCTTCCCTTTGCTCTAAAAGTAAATAACTACAATCTTTTTTTTAATCCGCAAATTAGATAGTAATATCCCTATTTTAGAGATGAGGAAAGATTCAAAGAAGAACTTGACCAAGGTCACAGAACTCACCAGAAGCTAAGTCGAAAAGCTCATTCCGGTTTGCTTCAAGTTTCAAAGCTCATGTTTTCTCTACAACAAAAAATTTCCTGGCAAAAATTTCAAACAAATCAATCTACGATTAAAAAATAATAATAATAATACATGACCGCTTCCAGTGAAGATGGCAACACAGGTAAAAACAGCTCGTGTCCTCGCACAACCACATCAAAATCACAGCTATAGAACCACCATCACTCAGAATCATCAAAAATCAAGAGGAATGGAAGTCTGACAACCATGGAATTAAAGAAACCACATCTATCCAGACTTGTAGGAGGGGCGGAGATGCAGAACAGGCTGGTCCCACAACCAGGAGTGGCGGGTAAAAATTCGAGAGGGACATCTCGGGGGCAAGGAGTCCAGGCCCCACTACTGGTCCCCCAGCCCAGTGTCCCAGGGCCAGGATGATAAGTCCCCATAACTTCTGGCCACGAAAACCAGCAGGGATTGAGTCAGTGGAAGAAACTAGAGTCCCATGCAGTACCCCTTAAAGAGCCCACACACGGACTTACTCAGACTTACACCGTCTGAGCTCCAGCACCAGGACAGCAGCTTGAAAGGCAACACTGGCATATGGGGAGGAACTGAAGTGCCTGGCATCGAGGTGGGAACTGAGGGACTGCTATAGTCCCAGAGAGAAAGTCAGGCAGTGGCCACTGTCCCTTTTCCGAGCACTCCCCTCACAGAGCCACAGAGCCACAGAGGCAGCAAGCTGGTGCCATGTCTGAGGCTCGGAACAACCTGGTTCACACTGTTTGTCCTGCCCTGGAGATCCGGAGACTTGTCCCACTCAACTAAAGGGCTCACTCATATTGTTAAACTGTTATTTTTCCACATGAATGGCTGATCTTAGCTCATGCTTCACAACTTCCTAAATCCTATCAAACAAGCAACCCCCGGCCTCAGTAAGCCCCTAGTCCCTGTACCTCTTGCTAAGTGGCTCCAGGTCCTGCACTAGCAGCAGCCAGCCTAGATTCACAGCTTGGCTTCACCTGGGAATCTCCAAGCCCAGCACAAGTAGTGGCCATCTCAGATTGCTTTACAGCTCATGCAGGGTGGTCCCAGGATGAACACAGGTGGGTACTGACTTTGGCCTGCACCACCCACGAAACTCAGAGCTGGTACACTCAGCAGACAGATACAGACCACAGTGGAGCACCACCACCCTGCCCCTGCACAGCCGATCCTCCATGGACGGTGGGGGTTGGTGGTCAGTGGTCACAGCCAACCCGTGCAGCTGACTGGCCTGGGTAAGTCCCACCCATTGACCTGTCAACAGCAGGTTCAATTCAAGGTTCAACTATAAGAGGAGGGTGCCCTGGCTGGTGTAGCTGCTCAGTAGATGGAGCACCAGACTGAGAACCCAAACATCGCTGATTTGATTCCCAGTCAGGGCACATGCCTGGGTTGCGGGCCAGGTCCCCAGTGGGGGGCTCGTTAGAGGCAACCACACACTGTTGTTTCTCTCCCTCTTTCTCCCTCCCTTGCCCTCTCTCTAAAAATAAATAAACAAAATCTTTAAAAAAATGAAAAAGAGGGGGGTGTGCTCAGCCCATACAAAGGGCACACCTTGAGTACCCAACTTAGGTGATAGGGGAGGCTGTGTCACTGGACCCTACAAGACACCTACATTTGGCCATGCTACCAAACAGAAAGTCATAGCAGCTATGGTTAATACATAGAAACAAACATAGGGAGGCTGCCAAAATGAGGAGACAAAGAAACATGGCCCAAATGAACAAAGAGATCAAAACTCCAGAAAAAGAACTAAACAAAATGTAGATAAGCAATCTATCAGATGCAGAGTTCAAAACACTGGTTATAAGGATGCTCAAGGAACTTAGTGGAACAGCGTAACAAAGACCCAGTCAGAAATAAAGGGTACACTAAGTGAAATAAAGAACAATTTACAGGGAAACAACAGTAGAGTCGATGAAGTCAAGAATCAAATCAATGATCTGGAACACAAGAAAGCAAAAAACAACCAATCGAAACAAGAAGAAAAAAGAATTTTTAAAAACCCCGAGAATAATGCAAGCATCCTCTGGGACACTTCAACTATTCCAATACTTGCATTATAGGGGTGCCAGGAGGAGAAGAGAAAGAGTGAGGTATTGGAAATAGGTTTGAAAATATAGTGAAAGAAAACTTCCTTAATTTGGTGTAGGAAATAGATGTGCACGTCCAGGAAGCACAGAGTCCCAAACAAGAGGGACACAAGGAGGCTCACTCCAAGACACATCATAATTAATATGCCAAAGATTAAAGATAAAAAGAGACTCTTAAAAGCATGAAGAGAAAAGCCGTTAGTTACATTCAGGAGCATCCTCATAAGACTGTCAGCTGATTTCTCAAAAGAAACTTTGCAGGCCAGAAGGGATCGGCAAGAAATATTCAAAGTCATGAAAAGCAGGGACCTACAGCCAAGATTGTGCTACCCAGCAAAGATTATCATTTAGAATTGAAGGGCAGGTAAGGAGATTCCCAGACCAAAAAAACTCCCAAAAATTAAAGGAGTTCATCATCACCAAACCATTACTATCTGAAATGTTAAAGGGACTTATTTAAGAAAAAGAAGATCAAGACTATGAACAATAAAATGGCAATAAATATATATCTATCAACGAGTGAATCTAAAAATCACACTAAGCAAGAACAGAGACAGACTCATGGATACCAAGAGCATTTTGATGACTGCCAGGGGAGATGGGTAAGGGGGAATGAGTGAAGAGGTGAGGGGATTAGGATTAAGATGAACAAATAGGCAGTTACAGAACAGCCAGGGGGATATAAAGTACAGTGCAGGAAATGGAGTAGCCAAAGAACTTATACACATGACCCATGGGCATGGACAATGGTGGGAGAACGGTCTGTAGGAGTTGGGGGTGCTAGGTGGAGGGAGGGCAAAGGGGGAAAATGGGACTGCTATAATAGAATAATATATAATTTTTTAAAAATTTTTTAAAAAGGAAGGAAAAAAACACATGAACAGTTCTGGCTGGTGTTACTCAGTGGACTGAGTGCTGGTCTGTGAACTGAAAAGTTGCCAGTTTGATTCCCGGTCAAGGCACACATCTGGGTTGCAGGCCAGGTCCCCACTTGGAAGCGTGCAAGAGGTAACCCAACTGATGTATCTCTCACACACCCATGTTTCTCTCCCTCTCTCCTTCCCTTCCTTTCTCTCTAAAAATAAATAAATAAAATCTTAAAAAATATATATGAACAAAAAGCATCATGTATTTTACATTTAGGTAAGAGTCCAAACCAGCCAAGAGGGAAGATTTTCAAAATGAGTTTGATTCTACAGCCTGGAGTTCATGATAAACATACTCTAGAGAGTTCCAATCAAATCACATGTCACAAAAAGTGAAATAGAGGAAACCTGAGATTTCTAAAATATTTTACTTTTGCTAATTTCAACACAGCAAATGAAGCAACATGTTGAGAACTAGCTCTGCTCTTTCTCCTCCAGTCCCGGGCGCTTCTAGAGCCTCAGGTTTCGGTGCAGATATGGCCACGTCCAAGAACCACACCACACACGACCAGTTGTGAAAATAGAACAGAAACAGCATCGAGAAACCCCAATCACAGAGATACGAAGCCCGTAAGGGGGCAGACCCCAAGTCCCTGAGGAACATGCACTTGGCCGAGAAGCACAAGAACAGCCTGCAGAAGATGCAGGCCAACCAGGCCAAGGCCACGTGCGCACGTGCTGAGGCTGTCAGGCCCTCGTAAAGCCCAAGGAGGTGAGGCCCAAGGTGCCAAAGCGTGGCAGCTGCAAGCTCAATCAACCTGCCTACACCGCTCACCCCAAGCTTGGGAAACACGCTCGGGCCCACATGGCCAAGGGCCTCCGGCTCTGCCGGACAAAGTCCATGGCCAAGGCTCCAACCGAGTTCTAGGCTGCAGCTGCAGCTGCAGCTCAGGCTCAGCCTCTCAAAGGTGCCCATGCCCCCATGAAGGCTCCACAGTCAAGGCCTCTGTCTGCCGATGTGAGGACAGAAGGACTGATGTGGCCCCGGGCTGCTGTCTGCATGGAGCTGGTGTCCTCCTGTCCTAGTTGTACAGACCAACCTGAGGAAGGGGGGGAAAATAACAAAAAAACTAGCTCCAGCAGCATTACTCTGTTCTGCCCTGACCCCTGCGGAGGTTCCAAGCACATGCTCCATACTGTCTGTCCGTGAAGCAAACCTGAAACCTAGTGTTACCTCACCCCTAGCTGAAGAAAGTTTTAATGGCTCCCCACGCCTACAGATTAAAATTTAAAACACTGTGCACAGCTTTTGAAGGCTTTGGGAGGCCCTGGCTCTAATTTATCTTTCCAGTCTTATTTTCCTCTTCCAATTCTCTAAATCTATCACAACAGACACACCCCACACTCCACCCCTTGCCTGAGCTGTCCTCAGCTTTGAACAACCTCCTGTCCACTACCTGTTGAAATTCTATTCCTCCTTTAAAGTAGCAAAGTACAGTGGAAAGAGCCCGGCTCTGAAGTCCAGATCCAGACCCACTAGATTCTCTCATTCCCTCTCCACTTCTTAATAGCTCAATGAACTTAAGCAAATACTGTAACAGGTCTGTTTATTCCCTAGGAGCAGGCACACTGCCTGTGGCACTCTGAGGCTAGTGCTGTGAGGATGAAGCAGAATGGTTATAAACCACCTAGCGCCACGCCTGAGGCATAGCAGATACTTAACCCAACTACTAAGCCATCCCCCGCCTTCCCTAAATTCCTGCGGCACTCTGTTTACTCCATGCCACACTATGAGCACTAACAAACTGTGGGATACTCATTCATATCCGCATCTGGCTTCTCCATTAGATTATAAACAAGATGGTTATGAGTATGGATTTCTAAATCCCGGTCACTTACTTGTGCAACTTACTTGACCTCTCAGAACCTGTTTCTCCATCAATAAATTAAATGGAGGTTAACACCTCACAGTATAATTGAGAGGTTTAAAAGAGTTCCCATACATCAAATACCTGGCGTAATGCCTGACACCTAGTAAGTTTCAAAGAACGTAAAATGGCAATCTGGATGATGAACTTGATCCCGAAGTTGGTTAAAGAACACATATATGGAAAATTCACCTGCCTGATTAGATCCAATTTCATAAAGCCATCTTATCCCAACTTTAATCTGCTACTCACCTCTTGACTGACACAGATGTCTGATGAAGACAAAAACAGAGGTTCCTAAGCACTTTACTTCAGAAACGCTACCACATACTCGTGTTCTTCCAGTGCCAGGCTAAATTCCTCATGACTCACGACTCACGTCACCTCGTTACATTTAAACAACACGGGATAACCCTGAAGAGCTGCCGGGGGTAAAATGGTCCGTCAGAGTTCAGTAAAACCCTGAAATTAGTGGTCTACCAGTGGAAGCTGTTAATTCATTCTGATTCTAATCTGCTGTTATCATCAGACGTCAACTCACTTCTATGATAGCATTTTCCCATTTTATACAGTTCTAACCCACCACTCAACTTTTTTAAGTTGATGTATAATTAACATCGAGATCCTATTAGTTTCAGGTGCCACTGCTCAATTTAAGAGAAAACAAACTCCAAAATTAATTACAGTGAAATCTAATCAAGGAAATTACATAAAAGTGAGAACTTGCTGAAATAAAAAAGACAAATCACAGCACTTGCATTCCACTCTCAGTGATACACAGGTTGGATAGCAGACAAGTCAAGGGCTCAGGAAAGGTTCTGAAAAGAGGGACTTAGCTTTGAATCTGACACCACTTACTGTGTAACCTACGCACCTTACCTCTTAAGTCTCACATCCTTCATCTATAAAAGAGGGATTGCAACAGTATGAATCTCATAGCGTATTAAATGTGATGATGTGTGCTGAGTGTTTAGCAAAGTACTTACATCATACACAACGATAAATGGTACCAGAGGAGTGCCTGAGCACTACGGCTGTTGATGTTGAAATTAATGCATACTTAGCACATTTTATATTAGGAAACACGTGTATCACTAATTTTAATTCTCCCTCAAGTTAAATAATGATTAACAAGCAGCAATATTGTTTGGGAGCATTTTACAGTTTAAAAAGCCCTTCAGACATTCATAAACTCATTTCATCTCCACAAAACCCCCGGGGGGGTGGCGGTAAACATTTTAAAAATACGTATTTTAGAAATAAGGGAATTGGTATCCATCAGGGTAACAAAGGGTCATGGTTCCCCACCTCAGTGGCCTCCTCCGCACAATTATCCCTAAAGTTCTTAACACGACTTGGAGACTCCTGCAAGTTACCACCCTCAAGCACAGTCAAGCACGTGAGTCCTGGAATAAGCCCAGGGTCATAAACCCCGCCAGAAGGCACTGAGGACATTTATAAAGTTGCATTTGTTTCTTTACCTAGTGCCCTCCCACACCTTTAGGGCGGGGGCCAGGCCTAACCTCTCCCACCAGATCCCCCAACGCAAGACCTTGCATCCAAGATGCTCTGAGTAAATGTTCATGGAAATAGCATGGGAAGCTAGTAGGTTCTCCAGGGACCCGAAACGAACCCAATCCGTGGCGGGGATTAAGCATCCAGAGTCGCTGGGCGGAGAGGGTCCAACCTGGGAAGCATGGCTGAAGACGGGCGCCCACAGGGACACCAGGGAAGCCGAACCGCTGAGGGAAGAGCGAGAGGCGGGTCTGGCAGCAGCCGCCGCCGAAAGGCCGGGGACAGACAGGCTCGGGGGCAGCAGGGCAGTTGGCGTCTGGGGGGGAGGGGGCCGCCGGATGGTCTGAGAAGAACCCTGGGCCCAATCTCAGGAGAGTTCTGGGGTCTTCTAGGGGCCCACTCCCCAGCCCGCGGCGGCTCTTGCTGCACCGAGCACTCGCTGCTACCTGAAACTGCAGCAGCTTCTCTGTCTGCTCTTGGGTTAGATCCCGTTCCTCCGGCGCCGCCATTTTGCCGCCGCCTCTACGCTTCTGACCCGTCCGCACCGTCACCCGCCGGAACTGATCTCAGCAGCAACTACGTCCGGTCGGAGCGGCCGCCGGCGCGCAACTGCGTCTGCGCGTGCTGGCCCAGCCGGGAGTAGGTGGTTGTAGTAGCGTCGGCGGTAGTGGTGACTGTTTTAGTCCGCCAGAGGGCGCCACTCTCGGGCAGATCCCGAACACTTTCGGAAATTGCCGAGGGCCTTGTCGGCACCAGTCGCCCTCACAATTTCGGCGAAGAATGGATCTGCTCGGAAACTAAGACTACTGAAGAGATCGCAAAGAGCCGAGCAGTCCCGAATTCCATCGAGAAGCTCCGGAAATTCCCGAAAGCCTCTCGGCTGTTTTCTGCTGTTCCCTAATCGTATTCCAGTGAGCTCTGATATTCCTGAATGTTTCTTAAGAAATTGTGGCCTTTACGAAATATTGGCTGTTTGATGTTTGATTCCTGCTCAGACATTTCCAAAAGATCCTGCCATCTCTCAGGAGGTTCCTGAAGTCTCCGAATACTGGTCGTGCATTTCCGACGCTGCCTTCGAGCCGGAAAGTGCGAAGGCTATGGCCGCGGGAAAATCTCGGCTTTGAAGTCGCTTGCTAGGATTGTTTGGACTTGGCTACCAGGGTCTTTGATGTTTAATGGCGCTACCAGCCTTGGGCACATCTTCCCGTCGCAACCCCGTGTGACTCTGCCCCTGCCGCCTTAGGCTTCGAGTCTCCCGCCCACTGGCCCACCGGTGGATCTTCCCTGTGACCAGAAGGACGATCCCTGGACTGAGATCAGGAGACTTGGGTTCAGGTGCTAGTGCCCACCTTGCAAAGTGGACATCCTTGGGCAAACCAGCATCTCTCTGGGCTCCTTTTTGCCATTGGTAGAATCAGGTTCCCCAGTAGCCCTGACGTGCAACCTCAGTGCATTCTCCCTGGATGCAGATCCTCACCCTTTGCAAGTCTTTTAAGCCCACCCGTCAATGTCTGCCTTCCTCTGCACTGTCCTTGCGCCTTCCAACCTGCCACCTCTCTAGAGCTCCCTTTTGCATTTCCTTGTCTTTCCTTCTGTCATCTGCCTCCTCTGGCCACTGTCCAGAAGGCCTTGGCGAGGCAGAAGGCTTGGGTTCGGGGACACACTGTTCCTACACTCCCCGTGTGACTCCTAGCAAGGCCCGGGTGTTCTCCCCTTCTGCAGGATTCCTACACTGCCCACGTCGGAGAGTTGACCAGCTGAGACAGGACAGAGGTGCTTTGAAAGCCGAAATCCTGTGAAAAGCACATTAAGGGAAGGAAGGACTTCCGTTTAGTCTACGTCTTCCTTTCAGGTGTGGATCAGGTCTTACCAGGTCTGCACAAACTTCACGACACCGTCCCGGAATTTTTCTTACACCTTTAAGACAAAATTGCAAGAAAATAACTGTGACTTTAAAGAATTTATTACATCAACTCAAAGCTCAGGGGAGACGTAGTAGTGTTTAACATCTCCAACAATGCTGGACTCAGACGAACCAGGCGTGGCAAGACAGGCAGATGCCCTCGGGAGTTGTTGCGTAATTCTGATTTAAGGTGTGCTCCTTCAACAGACATACCTTGTTATAGTAAACACGAGTAAATGTTTTTCACTTCCGGAAAGATGTACCTTCTTGGTCTACATTTCTGTTTTCTTATTTGAGTAAAGACATAGTTCCAAGAAATGTTTTGCTTTTTTTCACTCCACCGTGGGAATTTGCCTCACTGCGGGGCATACAAAAAGGCAAACTTGAAAGTCCCTTTCCTGTCCAAAGATGGTATCTGCTTTCAGCTGCAGCCGATGGCTTCTGTGTAAGACCAGTGTTATCAGAACGTCACAGTTTTAGAGAGCACCTACAAATTTGGATCTGCATGTGAAATCTCCCCATTTTTAAATAGTGATAACTAACTCAGTTTCTAGAAAATTACTCTGTCATTCAGCCATAGTTGCGAGCCACTTTTCAGCCCCCAGAGTACCTGCTCTGACCTGGGCAGTTTTGTGAGGGCTTCCTGTGCCATGGGAGAAGCCAGTCTTGGAAGAAACCTAAGATATTTTGATAAATCCAAAATGAAGAGTGTGGGAAATGTCATTATTAGCTTGCCCTCTTCTTTCAGTTTTTTCCCTGACTTTTATTTTGTCTTTTAGAGCAGCACTATCCAGTCAAAATCTAATGTGAGCCATGTGGAATTGTAAATACTCAAGGAGCTGCATTTAACACAGGGGAAATTAATTTTAGTAATATATTTAATCCAATACATCCAAAATATTTTTGTGCACTGTCGAGCCCCAAAATGAATGTGCCAATTAAAAGTGGCTAATTGGGCTCGAATTTTCAGAATCCAGTAGCCGTTGCTAAACGGGGACCTTTCCCGCTCTCCGCACTGAGCAACCTGCTCCCGGGATTGTTTCCTGCTGCCCAAACAGACAGCAGGTGCCAATCCTCGGAGAAACGATAGAGGCGGCCCTAGGCTTGTAACCAACCAGGGGGCAGAAGACCCTGCCCCGGCAGCCAGGCCGTGCGGCTAGAGCTTCATCTGCGTCTCTGTCAGACAGTCAGGGAGGCTCCATTCTAAGAAATCAAGGGCTGGACTTGGGTGCTCTTCTTTTTTTATTATTTTTTAAAGATTTTAATTATTTATTTTTAGGAGGCGGGAAGGGAGGGAGAAAGAGAGGGAGAGAAACATGGACGTGTGAGAGAAACGCCAATTAGTTGCCTCTAGCATGCCCCCAGTTGGGGACCTGGCCCACAACCAGTGACCTTTCGGTTCTCAGGCAGGCGCTCGACCCACTGAGCCACATCAGCCAGGGCAGGTGCTCTTCTGTATACAGGCCAGCTTCACCTCTGCCTCGACTGATAGGACTTCCAGTTTCCATCCAGTACCGTGTTACCAGAGCCATAACTCCTGGAGCCGGTAACTCCAGAGCAGAGCGGAGCTGTTTTCATTGCATATGGTCTCCTCCCTCACGGGGCCCCAGATGGGAACTCAAACTGGCGTTGAATTGGCAGTGACGATGACCTTCAATTGCTAGGTCTAGGTCTTCGGAATCTGGTTTTACCCTCACCCCACGTCTCCATTTCCACTAGCCATATGTCAAGTACTCAGTTGACACGTGTGGACAGTGGCTACTGTCCACAGCGGACATGCATTTCTAGGACATTCTGAAGATTCTTTTTTACTACTCACCTGAGGATATGGTTACTTATTAATTTTTTAGAGACAGAGGAAGATGGAAACAACAATGTGAAAAACATCCACCGGGGATCCAACGGCAACCTAGGTACGTGCCCCTATTGGGCACAGAACCCACGACCTTTTGAGGCTCCAACCAACTGAACCACGCTGCCAGAGCTTGCAGATTTTGTAATAAATGTATTAATTTATCTACAGATTTTAGGAATTTATTAAACAAATATGTTTTGAGTGGCTCCGGGCCAGATGCTACGAAGATAAACAGGACACACCACTGCCCTCTAAAAACAAACAGTTTATGTACTTTACTGTGTATCATGCGCTCCCATGTTTTGGGTTCAAACTTTCAGGGAAAAAATCTTTTGTTTTAATTTTTTAATTCAAATATTAATTTCTATTTAGATACTTGTTTTTTGTACGATAAAGGGATTTTAGCATTTATTTTTGAACATATTATGGTACAAGAAATTTTATGTTACTTGTTATAATTACAAAAGGCAAGAACCTATACAAGGTATGTTAGGGTGGTCGGTGATGTGGGCTGTGAAAGGGCTCACAAAGAGAAGAAAGTGTAGAGAATAAAGTTTTTATTCACTCTCCCAGGAAGGAGAGGGGCGCGGTGTGGAGCGGTAGCCCTAGGTGGGCTATCTAACTCAGGATCCTCCCTCTCCCCTCTCTGTCCCTCAAAACCTCTCCTTCCCTGCTCTGCTACCCCCTCCCAGGACATAATTCACCCCACATCTTTCCCTACCCCTAAAAAAGAAGAAAAAAAAGGAAATTAATTTAATTGTATCACTCTGGAAGAATGTGTGTGTATGAGGGGGCTTTTGGGTCCTGGTTTTATCTCTATAATGCACTGGGATGTGTGACTGAGAGCTACTTCAGAGACCCTAATGAGTATTTCTTTCCGTAACCCCCGTAATAAGGCTCTGCTGACACCTTACCATTTCGTTCCTCCCAAAGGACAAATTCTGTCCTGCTGAGTCACGGAAATCCTAGAACAAGCCCTCAATTTCTGAGTACTTTGAACACAAACTATTTCCTATCAGTTAGGGACACAGCACTTTTTTTTCCCAAACAAAGAAGAATTAGTTGGCCACAATCACCATGCTGCTGTCCCTGTCCACGAGTCCTCGACCTGGCACCTTGATTGCTGAGTAAAGCAGACTGTTGAGATGTCAGCAACAGTGTTGGTTGGTTTGTTTGGCCTCCTGATGGGAGACTCAAAAGTTGGAAAATTTTAGTTTAAGTAATAGCTAATAAGATTAGTAAGCAATGTATGCAAATGTTATGGTTCCAGGAACTGAAGGTATTGTCACAGGTGGGCACGAGTAACTAGGGTCCTGGCGATTGCAGGCAAAGAATTGAACCAAACACACTGAGAGCCTATAGCAGAGAGAGAGCAGAGTTATTACGCCATAGTGCACTCCACAGAATATGGGAGCGGGCCAAATGCAAGCAGAGGCTGACCTCAGGGGCTCTTATAGGGCAGATGCATCCTGGCTAGTTTTGGCAGGGTTTTATTGCGCATGTACAAGTAGTTATATTACTTTAAAGCTACTGTGCATGTGGTCTCCCATGATCTTCCTCGATTGGCCACTGGGGAAGGGGGTCCCACAATGCTAATTTATTATAATGTTATTATAATACAGCAGGGGTCACGTAGCATCTTCTACGCAGGTGCAGTCATGATTCACCGTGATTCAGCGCTTTTCCAGAAAGCGGGAACAACCGGTCTTAGAACAGGGTCTCTGTCCTGTATCAATCAACGTCCTTCATCTTAGCCCGGGGCACCTCCGGAGTCTCCTGCTTCCTGACTATCTCCTGCCTCAGTACGACCCACCCTGACTCCAGGAGACCATAAGCAGTTGTGTCTTTGTGCCTCAGGAGGACTGCAAGCCATCAAGATGGTATCTGAGCCATTGTACTCCAGGGTGAGATGCCCACCACCCAGAACACAGCTAAAAAACACTGCCTGGGGCACAGCTAAAGACCACCGCCCCGGGCCAGAATGCTGTAGTTTTTATAATCCAGTTAACTTTTCCCTGAATTCCAAACTCCTTACCTACACTTTGTTTTCCTTATAAAAAGGGCCATTTTAAAATGGAATGGAAGATGGTCTGTTAGGGTACAAACCCGCCGTCTTCTCAGATCACCAGCCCTCTGCATAAAGTACCCATAAAGATTCAATCCCTGTCTCTGCTTATTGGGTCTGGTAGGTGACAGGCAGCACGTACACCGGCTTTTCTGGTTTCACCCCTGCTCCATCGAGTTGTTCATTATAGATTCATCCAAAAAGTAAGATGAGTGAGAGAAGTATCACTTGCACTCAACAGTATATTATAGCCACTCTGGCTCGGGGGCAAAGTTTTGTCTTAAACCTCTTCACGCTCTTCAGGGAGACCTGAGTGCAAACTCTGATGCCACCATTAATTGACTGTGTGCTTTGGCAAGGTACCCCTTCCAAGTCCCAGTGTGCTCAGCTCTCAGCTGTAAACAGACTGACAGTCCCTACCTCACTGGTGTAGACGGAAAAAAGTCCAAGCCTGTGGGTGAAAGGACAGCCAGAATTGCTCTCGTGGTGCCGTTTGCCCAGCTGGCCTGTGACCTTGGTGATCATGGCTGACATTTTTCTCTTCTGAGTTTATGTCCTCAGGACTGAAAATTACTGGGAACCAAGAGCAGAATGTGACCAGCTGCGCCACCCTACCCCGCCCTGCTGCCCCACGAAAGCCTCAGGCAAAAGGTAACATTGGAGCAAACTGCAGCTGATGCAAAACCACCCAAAACCTCCTATGTTACAACACCCCCAACAGCCCAGGGACCACACGATAACACCTCCCCTTTTTAATCCGATTATAATCCAATAAAAGCTCAAATCCCCCACCCCTCAGTGCTGGTGCATATCTTGAACCTAGTCCTTTTCCTGTCTCTTGGGAAAATAAAATAAAAACTTTGCTTTCTGCAATTTCTTCTCTTTGTGAATTCTTTCACAGTGTGTGTCACCGATCACGCTAACGCTAAGCAGGGAATTTTTATAAGAGTTTATTTGAGCCAAACTATGACGTATACCTGGGAACAAGATCTCAAAAGCCCCAGAGAAGGACAATTTGCAGAGTTTTTGCATTTGAAATTAAGGAAGGAACATAGAAAGTTTACATGGAGATGAAAGAAAGCAAGGTGGGGATTGGATTACAGGACAGTTAACAAGATTATGTGCTCTCTTGAGGTTTAATACCCTCTTTCGAGGGGTGTTACTTCTGGTATTTCAAAGGCGTGTTAACCTAGATGCACCGGAACAATGGACAGGGCTGGCTTAAGGCAAAGATAAACCTTTCACAAAAAAGTTGTAAGCCTTGGACATGACTACCCGCCATGGCCTGCCCAGTTAGAAATTGATGATCAGGTCACCAGGTTATTTCCCACAGAACCACTTTTTATTTTTTGTCTACACTGTATCATGTCAGCACTTAAATCTTTTTTTAAAAAGATTTTATTTTTTTATTTTTAGAGAGAGGGGAAAGGAGAGAGAGGGAGAGAAACATTGACGGGCGAGAGATGCATCAATTGGTTGCCTCTCGCAAGCCCCCCTCCTGGGGACCTGGGCTGCAACCCAGGCATGGGCCCTGACTGGGAATCAAACCAGTGACATTTCAGTTCACAGACCGGAACTCAATCCACTGAGCCACACCAACCACGGCTAAATCATTTTTAAAAATGTTTTATTTATTTGTTTTTAGAGAGAGGGTAAGGGAGGGAAAGAAACATCGATGAGTGAGAGCAATATTGGTCGGTTACCTCCCCCTTGCATCCCAATGGGAAACAGGCCCACAACCCAAGAATACGCCCCGACCAGGAATCCAACTGGCAACCTTTTGCTCTACGGGATGACACTCGACCAACTGAGCCACTC
>PVJD01018038.1:0-15706 GCA_004026545.1 Mormoops blainvillei | reverse complement strand
GGTGGGAGGTGGGTTGTTCGGAGGATGGTTTCAACAGGCTCCTCTTTTCCCTGTATCTTTCAAATTCTCATTGGTGTATTGATTATACATCTGCCTCATAATTACTCAGCAGCTAGTACGTGCTAGGTGCTGTGAGTGAGATGGACAGGATCCCTGTTCATGGGGCTTACGGTTTAGCCGACAAGGGTGTCCAACCTGCGGCCCCACGCAAAACCGTGAACTTAAAACATTTTGAAATTTTTTTGTGATTACGTGTCGCAATGTATTTAATATGTGGCCCAAGACACCAAAGGGTTGCACACCCCTGGTTTAGCAGGAGAGACAGATGTTTAATAATCATATGCAGTTTTTACACTTGTGTACATCTATAAAAAAAGTACAAGGGGTGCTATGCCATTGTTTGGTATTTTATTGTGAATTACATTAGAGAATTTTTGTAGTTTTTCAATGCTTAGAGCTTTTAAAGATTTTCATTTGTGGTTTTCTCAGGACTATATCAGGAGCCATACCAACATGGGCCACTATCCAGGGGAAAATTTTGAAAATATAAACTGGTATATGTATTTTGAGAAAAATGTTCATGGTCACATTAGAGTTTTTAAAAAAATGCCTAAAAGAGAATGGGCTTAGTAAATTTCCAGACAGTGAAGTATTTAGCTATTTATAGTACATTTTCCAAGGACAATAAATGCTAACAATATAACGAGAAAAGGTTAATCAGAGGCTATCTCAAGGCAAAAATGCATTGACAAGAGAATAAGGAAATAACCTAATAGGCTAAAAGTGTGAAGATTACGAGTGATTTTCCCCATTTTGTCCTACTTTGTAATTTCCAGGTTTTTGTTAGTGCACGGGTAATACTTTCATAGGAAAGAAAAGAAAATACCATGAGGGAGGAGGGCGTCTGTAGGCGCCACCTGAGTGATCTCCAGGCAGCTGGAGTCCTGGGCTCTGAGCAGCGCGCTGTGTGAAGCGCCAGGCTTGGGAGTGGGCTGGGCAGGCGGAGGCAGCGATTTCTAGAGTGGAGATACGGGAAGCAGGAAAGCGGCTGAGTGAATGGCTTTAAAGCTTAGCTAATTTCTGGTTCCAGTGGCTTCCAGTCTATCTGTCTTGCCTGTGTTGGGGTGGCATGGAGGCGTCCAAGAGGATGCCTTTTTCGCATGGTCAGTGTCAGGTGCCTCTTTGTACCCAAATTAAATTCAGCCAATGTTTACTGAGGGTACAATTACTACTGGTAATCCAAATTTGTCAGAGAAATGTGGCATCTTAAAATTTTACTCAGGTTGTGTATCTGGGGTAACTATAGTCTATGTAATTGGTACTAGGGGTAACTATAATCTATGTAATTTGTACTAATGACTAAGGTTAAGGGAACCATTTTATGAAAACAAATTATTAAATTTAAGTAAAGTTTAAACACTCATGTACAAACATTTATATACCCTTGAATAACGGCAAAGGTAGTAACTTAATTTATCTCTAAGGCAAGTGTAAATAATTTAGAAGGCTTCATTTAATCTAGCCTTTTAGAAAGAAAAATTCAAAGTCTTATGTAAGCTACAATGTTTGCATTTTTATTTTTCGCTGTGGGAAAAATCAGAATATATATCGAAATCTTGTATGTCCAAATTTCACATATCAATTTACTTCAATCCAAGTGAAGTTGGATTAAAATTCTCATTTATTTTTACTATCATAATTTCAGTTTTTTGTTTGTAAGATCTTAGGACAAAAATGTTTTAAAATATTTTAAAATTTGTAACAATATATTCAAAAAGAAATTTACACCTGGAATCCTTTGTATTCACTTTTATTTTCCCTTCAGTCTTTTCATGATTACAAATCATTGGCTTATTGCCCACTTGTTTTTTTTTTTCTTTTTTTCTTTTCTTTTCCTGAGGCATGGCAGGGACCCTGAGGTCATTAAATCAAAGTAAAACAAACAAACAAAAAACCTTTTAAAGGACTTAAATTATTTTTTGTTAGAAAATAAGAATTTTATATTTTTATTATTAGTTTATACACACTGTGTCATATGTATTTAATTATTCTTGTCAATGTAGTATTTGCTTTTAACCAGGAGATTTATAATTCAAAGCAATTCAGTGTTTCATTTGGAAAATCCCTTTCCAAGTAGAAAATCATCATTGTAACATTCAGTCCTATGAACTATTAGTTCATGGGGCCTATTAATATATTTGGACAAATTAGAATGGTGACATTGAAGATGGTACTTTTATTTTCCAACGAGAAATGTTTTTCTAGAAGAGAGTACTTAAAGAATTCAGAGTTTGGTTTGATATTTAAATTTTTTGGCAGGGAGATGTATTATCCCTCGCTGCAAAACAAAACAAAAATCCCCCACCCCAAAGCTTAGCGGCTTGAAAAAACAATGCTTAATTATTTTTCATGATTCTGCGGGTTGGCAAGCTGACTGGTTCCTCTGCTGTACTCACCTGGGATCACTCATAAGGCTACCTGCAGTCACCTGATGGCCCAGCCAGGGCTGCAGTCTTCTAAGATGGTCTCAATAACATGTCTGGCTATTGGCTAGGCCCCCTCATCTCTCCTTCAGGTGGTCTCCTATGCTCCAGGAGACTAGATTGGGCTTCACAGCATGGCGGCCTCAGAGTGTCAAAAGGAAAAGGGCAGGAATTACAAGGCCTCTTAAGACCAAGTTGCTGGAACTCATCCAGTCTCACTTTTGCCACCTTTTATTGGTTAAGGCAAATTATTTACTTTACAACCTTCTAAGTCCAACACAGAATAAGGGTGTGAAGAAATGAACTTCATCTCTCAATGTGAATAGAAGATACAACAAAGAGATGTGGATATAGGAAGTATGATTTATTTGATGGCCATTATTAAAGTTACCTACCACAGTGTCCTTTAAGATTCCTTCCAGGGCTTATGTAAAATGCTTAGTAGTTTTTCTCTCATCAACTAAAATACAAATCAATTGCAACTGAGACAATTTCTGGCCTTTAAGAATGTTCTACAGATGGGCAAAACTAATTTAGATCAAAGTTTCCTCTAGAAAACTGGATTTTATTCAATCTACCTATCCCTTTTCTCTGGAAATATACAGCCTCTGCAAACCCTGCTTCTGATTCAAAAGGCTGGAGTTCTCTTGGGGTCCCGAAATCACCTCCGGTTCACTGTGCACCATGTTTCAGTGTTCTTAGGCTTTCGTATAGGAAAAGAAATCATTACTTGTTAAAAAAATAGGTGAAAATTATTAAAGCTTGATCACACTAGATATTAGATTTCAGCATTGTGTTTTAAAGAAAAGAATAGAACCCACCCACAATTTCAGGATAAAACACAATTTCAGAATAAAATATTTACACAGCTTGTCCTAGGATTTCTAGCAAACCACACATTGCACTGGGTCTGGTTTTGAGGAAGGGCTGCCACCTAGGGCCAAACCCTTTTTCTCCCCTAAGCTCTACTTTAGTCGAAGTTTTTCAGCGATCTGGGAACTCATCCTCTGATCCCTGCCGAATGGCTTAATCTCAAACGTCACAAAGAAAACTGTCTCAGGTTGGGTTAATATCTGTCTGACTCGATAATACTTTAAAATAATTTTGAAAAATTCCAAGAGGACAGAGCTTAAACAACTTTTCCTCTAAGTTTGACTACATAGGCTTTATCAGTTCCAAAAATTCATGTGCTGACTCCACGTAGCTGCTGCTATGAAGCAAAAATGACTACTATTACTGTTATGTATTCGAAGTTGTCTTACTTTCTAATGGTTCTCAAAGCCAAGGAAAAAGAAAGTAAGAGCCTGTCTTACTTTCTAATGGTTCTAAGTTGTTTGGACCATGTGAAAGGTAAGCACAAGTGAGACAGGCTCCAAAACTCAGAGGTGAGCTTGGGAGTCATCATCCTCTGCCTTTCACTCCTTGGTTTAACCAGTTCAGGGTATCTGCTTCTTTTAGTTTAAGTGAGAACCAATTAATATCCATCTCTTTATTCTGATAAATGATCCAACAGAAGAAGAAACCATTATATGCAAATGATCCAGGAAGAGGAAGAAGGAACAAGTTTAGGAAACCCAAACCATTTGCTACTGCCAACCCTAGGTGAACAGCAGATGGCGCCAAAGAACCTTAATAGCTACCAACAGTTTTACTGCCATCTCCATTATTCTGTTTCCCACTCCAATTTCCCAAGATTGCTAAGGAGTGATTAAAAGCATGGACTCAAGAGTCAGACTAGCTGACTTCACAACAGCACATTTGCTAGCTGAGTGACCTTGGATGAGTTATTTAACTTGGTTTTCCTCTTCGTAGAGGTTAATAGAAAGACCACAATGATACAATAAAGATAAGACCTCTCAGGACTCAGGATCTTCAGAAATAAAGGTTTGGATCTCCCTACCAAATACTGAATTTCAGCTGAGGTGCTGGATGAGGAACCAAGGATGAACCATGACTTTGGGGAGTGATAGCATCATCGTGATGGAATAAGTTTTTCATTGTCTTCTGTCCACACACCACCAATTTAGAGAATCATCCACAGATGACAGAGCCCTTGGGGAAGTTCAGAAGTCCAGTGGAGAAGCTCTAGCGTACCACAGGAGCAAAAAAATCTGAAATCAGTTGCATTGAAGAGGATAAGAGGAGCTATCCAGCTAGGGGTTGGGAGCGCCTGGGAGAGAAACAGGTTGTGCTTTAGAGGGCATCAAAGTGGCATGGATTCTACTAACTGCCTTGTGGACTTCCTCAGAAGACCTGCTCACAAGCTGCTGGTGATGCCTCATCTGCAGATCTCCACAGCTGGCCCACAGGCACCCAGAGCACTCTGTGCACCCCTCCATATCTCCCCACCCTGTGGCTGGCACCCTGAGCCTTTGCATGTGGGTTGTTAATAGGTGCAGAAAACTGGCCTAACACTGCAGGCCTGGGAGAAACAATAACCTTGAACATTTATCACTAGGAATAGCAAAAGGGAGGCTATCAGCACTCAGCTTGGCTTTGCAGGATTGGGAAAAGGAATGCAAGCTCCTTGAGAAATACGACTTTCCTTAAAAAATACATATGTTGTGTGATGTGAGGATTACCACGGGTGTTCTCCTTCACTATCTCTTATAGGGAAAACTCCTGCAGGAATCATTGTGGTAAATTCATGAAGAATGGTTCTGAATTTCTAGCTGGATCCTAGAAACCACTCTTCCGAATTCCGGTATCTTTCTTTGATCCTTTATTTGTCCATGCAATTTCTTTTGTCTGTTAAGTCAGTTTTAGCATCATAACTGTTTGTGCTAAATCTTTCAGACACCTCCCTACCCCAATCTCAGCCTCAAGTACCATTCTCCTAACAGTTTGGGCGGCCTGACAGGGTATTCTTTGTTATTTTCTATTTGACCACACTAAGCTGGTTTCTTGTTACTATGTTACAGTTTACTAATCTTGGAAAAGCCTAAGTGAAAAAGCCGCACCAGCCATTATGCCTTCTAACATTTGGAAAGCCATGCAAGCATTGTTGAAAAGAACCCAAAGTTCTTAGAGTTGATCATGAGCAGGATGGAGCAAACCAATGATTAACTCTTCTATAAGGTTGCCTTTTCCTCTATAGAGTTTTAACTTGTATGGATGCCTGGAAGTCCCTTTTTCTTGGTCCTCTTCCATACTTTCTTTTGTCTTATTTTCCTTCCCCTTTACTGTTGAGGCTACATCTGTTACATTTCTTGAGCTAATGTAGTAACAGGTTTGTAGATGACCATTTAATTTCATTTTTGTATGACTAATTTTTTTTTCCCTCTTTGGGACAGCAGATCAGGGAGGAGCAGACTTCTTGAGCCAGAGTCCCCTGCGAAAATCCTCACGGAAATTTGTTAGGCACAAACATATCCTGCCCCTGCAACATGACCTCCTGGTTCCTCTTCTCTGCCTGTTGTTACCCACGCTGGGAATTTACTGTGTTGTGCAGAACAACTTAGTTGTCTTGGTCTCTGTAGCATCATTCAACGTTAGCTCAAGTGGCTCTTCTTTCACAATGTGAAAGACTAATTAAACTGTGTTCTTAAGCAAAACAACTCTTTCTGCACCTCCTCTCCATCCTTATGTCATATAGACAGTGCTGAAGTACGTTTTAACAGCAAATATTTCTTCCTGTTATATTCCTGTGTGGTTTTAGTTGAAAAGCAGCCAAATGACACATACATATATAAATATCCTGTTTCCTCTGTCGGGTCTGATTAAGGCCTAGTAAGAGGCTGCGTGGTCTCCACCTGTTAGTACGCTGTGGTTTGTCTTGTGTATCTTTGGAGACATGGTGAAATTTGCAGAATTTGTTACTTGTTTGTTGGTGATAAGCTGCTTCTGTTTTTGAAAATCAAAATTGCTTTATTAACGGCTGAAATCCCTTGACAGTGAAATATCAGTTACTTAAATAACATTCTCAAAAATCACTCTTACTTAAGATAATTTCTTTTAAATGTCTAGCACAGTGTCATCCTGTCATTCAATAAATACTAGTTGAACATAGATTAATTTACAGACATTGGAAATACAGAGCCATTCCCCCAAAATCTAGTTTAGAAGATGAAATGTTATATAAATAAATGAATTAAAAATTGTAGGCATTAAGGTAGCAGTACCTGGAGTTAAAATGGGGGCATAAATGAGGTACTTAGGTATAGACTTTACGCCAATCTTAGTCCCTTAAAGGGCCCAGAGGACACCTTAGCCTGCAGGCACCTTAGTTAGATGTCCAAATGGGGAAGGATTCAATGATAAGGAAGAAAGAATCTGTTCACAGACTTTTTGGATGTTACAGGGAAAAACTAACTTTTGCTGTATTTTCAGTGTTTTAAAGCAGGTCCGCAGGCAGGACTAAGCTGCGCAAAATCTCCATGTGCACCAAACACCAGTGTGGGGGCATCTCGCTTTCGGTTTTGAGTGCCGGGCATCGATGGGCAATGTTGAGCAGCTGACCAAATTCTGCTCCTCTTTTATTTTGATTTGAACTGTCTTCCAGGCTAGAGAGCAAACTGTGTTGGCTCTAACCTTGGCCTGAAGTGGGTTAAGAATCACCACCTACGAGAACACAGGTTCCTCTGGGGTTGTTAATTACAGAACTTCTGATCAGAGGTGGATTAATCATGAAACTAATGAAGCTTCAGCATCATGGCCTCTCCTTGCACCAGCCCCTTCCAAGGCATTGATAGGAGTCTTAGCACTGTACTCACAAGGGCATATGTTTTCAATGTGCCATTTTCTTGCGTTGAGAAAAAGAAGCAATTCAATGAAATTACTTCTTATCCACTGGCCAAGAAGGTAATTTATGGGGCTGAACATGAAACACTAAATCTAGGAATCAGATTGACTCAGAAAATCAAGAAGAAACTGCAGAGATTAAAAAACACCTGTTACCTTTTCATAGGTACAGGAATGGTGGAAAGATAAAAGTAAAATCAAAGATGATAGATTGACTAACCTGGAGGAAAGAGATGATTAAAGATTAAGGTCAATATACTAAGAGACAAAAGTGGGATAAATAACGGGAGCTCGACTGTCGGCACAGACTGATATGAAATGAAAAAGGAGTTGCACTTAGGCCCAAGTGCTCATAAACAGGGCTTTAGCTCTAGCTGTCAGTAAACTGGAAATGGTGACTGTGAACCAACAAAATCCAACACGGGGAGGAAGGTGAGACCTGATAGAGCAGGTAGGAATGAGTACACAGAAGAAAACCTAGGGAACTGTTTTCTCCAGGAAACTATCGAGAAGTACCTTTTTGAAGTGACAAATTCCATCTTCTTGTCAAGTCTTCTTTATCCTTTATATCAGTCAGAATAGGCTGTTATGCTGCTAGAGCCAGTTAACCCCCAAATCTCAGTAGCTCTCACACACACAAATTTACTTATCAAATCTGTTGTGGTCAGTGGAGGACTTTGCTCCACAGAGTAATGCAGGGACCCAGGCTGCCTGAGGGTCCACCATCTAGTAGACGTGCTGTCTTCTGGCTCTTGCACTTTCTGGGGCAGGAAAGAGAGAGACTAGAAAGTCATACTTGGGTTTTTCACTGCTCCTCTCAGAAGTGACACGTGTGATATTCAAGAACATTTCACTGGCCAGAACTACTCACTGGGGATTAGGAAAATAAATATTTGATGAGTGTTATTGTCTGTGCCACACCTTCAATCAGACTCTTAATAGCAATACTGTCAGTCTTTTCTTGCCTTGGAGAAGCTTTTGAGGTACAGCTTTGTGCAGAAATTAAACATGACCTGAATCTACCCAGAGGGATTTGAAGATATTTTATGTTGTTATTTGATTCCTTTGACTGGTGGCGTCTCTAACTCCTTACCTCCACTTTAGTCTGTGCCAAGTGTGATTACTCAGATTTGTGTCTCCCATATTCTCTACCTCCCATGTCACCCAATAGTCATTAACTGCAGGGTTATCTCATCCTTGGTTTACTAATTCATTTATGTATTTATCCAGTATTTATTAAGCTCTTACTATGTACCTTTACTTGGCCCTAACAGATATTGAAGAATAAGATACATCCCTTGCTGTCAAGTAGCTCCCACTTCAGAGACAGTGAGTAAGTTTTTACAGATTAAATAGACACAGCAGTAATTTTGAGCAGGAAGGATCAGAAAGAGCTTCAGAGAGGTGACACTTGTATGCATTTATAAACACAGGAAGATTTGGGGATGATTTATCTATAGTGACCTTGAAAACATGCCCTCTAAAACTCAAATATGCATAAATGGAGTATTCTCTGTTTTCATAACTGATTTCATCTTTCTCACTAGCAAGGGATGTTTGTGTGGATTAAAAGTTTCAATAAAGTTAACTCAGACACTTCCATTTAAAATGTCTTCTTCAACTTAGCTCAGGTTTAGCGTAATACTTTGTCATTTCTAGGTTCAAACTCCCTGCTGGTTTTTCTCTTTTGCAGGAGGCATTGCCACTGTTTCTCCTACCAAAGACAGTGTCTGGGATGAGCAGACTTTTTACTACCCTAGTGGCAGTGGGGAAAGGGTCCTTGGTCTGCAGGCTCTCCACTTAGTATCTGCTTGTCTTTGATTTAGTAGGTTTGACCTGGTCTGGCCTCTGGGCATAATGCACTAGACTTGTGGAGAATGAATGAGGCCCATTCAGTGCCAAGCTTTTTCCTAGCTGTTGTTGGTCAAAGTCTGCAAAGGGCTGAATAAAGATGTTGGGTTGGACCTGAGCCATCTCATGACCTTGCTTTTCATGCTCTTGTGATGAAGTGGGCTTTTGTAGAAGAACCTTTACTAACCCTGTACCATCCACAAGGAATACAGATTGGTGAGGTGAATTTTCAGTGCTTTCGTGAAACAACCCAATTAATAATTTCTTTTTAATGTTTTATAAACCTTTTTAATTCCTAAGAAATATTTTGCATTTAATCACTGTTTCTGGTAGGACTTCAAGAGCTGTTCCTCAAGCAAGGGTGTTTAATTATTAACTTTCTCAAAAAAGAGATTACTGAGCCTCTTAAACTTTCAGTTGCTCATGGGTAAATTGAGAACAATAATACTATGTAACAATATTGTTGTGATGTATTGCATTGGTTTGCAATCCATAAGGCCAATTTACCAGTTAAGTAAAGGAATGTAATTCTTTCTGCTCTTTCCTCCTGTATTTCTTATTCAATGTAGAAGCTGCTGAACTAAAATTTTTTTTATAACAAAATTTTCTTCCTGTTGTAGTCACATGTGGTTTTAATTGAAAATGTGCCAAATGATAAATATATAAGCATCCTGCCCACTTAGCCATATCCGATAGAGCAAGAGGCAAGGTCTTCACCTGTCAGTATGTTGTGGTCTGCTTTCTGTTTCTCTGAATACACAACAAAACCTGTAGCATTTCTATGTTTTTTAGAATTAGCTGTCTCAGCATTGCTCTAGAAATGGTGCTACATTTGTTTTTGGAAATTGGAATTTGCTGTATTCACTGCAGAAGTGTTGTGTTGCTTTGAACCATAGCTTATACCATGTGTTGACATTGTATTAAATACATTAATGTAATATTCTTTAATGCTATTGTCATATATCAAATGATATAACTTCCATTGTGATATTAAGTCCTCACAGAATCAAGCTGAATAAAGTTATCAAAAACAATTCCTTTTAATTGAAATGAGTTGTGTATAACACTTAGCAGAATGCCATTAATTAATTACATAGAAATATTTGGAATTTTCAAATAGCCAGACATTGAGGATATAGAGGTGAGTTACACATAGAACTTCTAACAAGAACATTAGAGCTTGTAAAGTGAAATTGGCAAGTAAACAAATGAGTTCATGAAAGGGTTACAGATGCTAAGGTAGAATTTCAAAATTGGTGGAATGGGAACACAAAAGAGAGAGGGGTCGACTGTAGAAGACTCACAAATCTGAGTGGCATAATTATTATTATGCCACCAAGGCACCACTATAGTTTCATGAAAGAGTTTTTTTTGAAATTATATCAATCTTGTTTTCTTTATTTTATTGTTGTTCAAGTATAGTTTTATCCATTTTTCCCCCACCACTCTCCCTGCCCTTCCTATCCCCACCTCCCACCCTTGATCCTACCCTCTTTTGGCTCTGTCTATGTGTCCTTTATACATGTTCCTTGACTACTCTTCCCCTGTTTCCCCCTGTTATCCCCTCCCCCAACCCTCGTTACTCTCAGCCTGTTCTTTATTTCAATGTCTCTGGTTATATTTTCTTGCTTGTTTGTTCTGTTGATTAGTTTCCACTTATAGGTGAAATCATATGGTATTTGTCTTTCACTACCTGGCTTATTTCACTTAGCATAATGTTCTCCAGTTCCAACCATGCTGTTGCGAAGGGTAGGAGCTCCTTTCTTTCTACTGCGTAGTATTCCGTTGTGTAAATGTACCATAGCTTTTTGATCCACTGATTTAGTGTTGGACACTTAGGTTGCTTCCAGCACTTGGCTATTGTAAATTGTGCTGCTATGAACACTGGGGTGTACAAGTCCTTTCGAATTGGTGTTTCGGGATTTTTAGGGTATAATCCCAGCAGTGGAATTGCCATGTCAAAAGGTGTTCCATTTTTAGTTTTCTGAGGAAATTCCACACTGTTTTCCACAGTGGCTCCACCAGTCTGCATTCCCACCAACAGTATACTAGAGTTCCCTTTTCTCCACAACCTCTCCAGCACTTGCTGTTTGTTGATTTGTTTATGATGGCCATTCTGACCAGTGTGAAGTGGTGTCTCATTGTGGTCTTAATTTGCATCTTTCTGATGGCTAGTGATGCTGAGCATCCTTTCATATGTCTCTGGGCCCTGTGCATGTCTTCCTCAGAGAAGTGTCTGTTCAGGCCCTTTGCTCATTTTAAAATTGGGTTGTTTATCTTCCTGGGGTGGAGTTGTGTGAGTTCTTTATGTATTTTGGAGATCAATCCCTTGTCTGATGTGTCATTGGAGAATATATTTTCCCATATAGTTGGTTCCCTTTTCATTTTGCTGATATTTTCTTTAGCCATGCAGAAGCTTCTTATTTTGATGAAGTCCCATTTATTTTTTCTTTCCTTTATGTCCATTGCTCTAGGGGACATATTGGTGAAAATATTGCTGTGTGGAATATCTGATATTTTCATGCCTATGCTCTCCTCTCGGACTTTTATGGTGTCACAACTTATAGTTAAGTATTTTATCCACCTTGAGTTTATTTTTGTGTATGGTGTAAGTTGGTGGTTGAGTTTTATTTTTCTGCATGTTGTTGTCCAGATGTTCTAATACCATTTATTTAATAGGCTATTTTTACTCATTTTATGCTTTTGCCTCCTTTGTCAAATATTAATTGACCGTAGAGACATAGGTTTATTTCTGGGCTCTCTATTCTGTTCCATTGATCTATGTGTCTGTTCTTATGCCAGTACCAGATCGTTTTGATTACAGTGGCCTTGTAGTGTAGTTTGATATTGGGTATTGTGATCCCTCTGACTTTGTTCTTTCTCAAAATTACTGTGGCTATTTGGGGTCATTTATAGCTCCATATAAATTTTTGAAATGTTTGTTCTATGTCTTGAAATATGTCCTTGGTATTTTAATAGGAATTGGGTTGAATTTATAAATTGCTTTGGGTAGTATGGACATTTTGATGATGTTAATTCTTCCAATCCATGAACATGGTATATGCTTCCATTTATTTGTATCTTCCTTAATTTCTTTCTTCAGTGTTGTGTAGTTTTCTGAGTACAGGTCTTCCTTGGTAAGGTTTATTCTCATGAAAGATTTTTGACAGGCTTCAGGCAAGGCTAGAGGTAACAGAATTTAATTTCACATTCTAGAGTCCTGTGATTCCTGAGATAGGATAGAGAAAGATGCCCTAATACTACTTTTCTACTACTAATATTTAGTATTTATACTATCATTTAGTACTCTTCACCCAGACTATGTTATCTAGGCATGATTGTTACCCTCATTTTATAGACAAAGCAACAAAAGCAGAGTTTAAAGTCACACATATGGCATGCTCAGAGCAGTGGGTCAAAACCAGGAGGCTTGACTCCTGAGTATGTTCTCTCAACCACTACATTGCAGTCTCTCAAGTTCACTGTGGGACCCAGCTGGGTGGTGTCCTCTCAAAAACCTTACTCCCTTTCATCTTTGATGAGATTGTGCACTAATATTTTCTTAGGTGTCAAAGGAGATCTTGCCTTTAATGCAGGGCGAGTTGGCACATGTTGATCCTGAATCCCAAGCTCTGGAATATAAGGGGCTCCTTGGAGACAGCATGCCAGCCCTGAGTTGAGCCCCTTCTTTCCAGCCCATCATTCTGTATAACAGGACCTGGAGCCCATAACAGTGCCTTATCTATGGGTTCTCTATCCTGAGCTAAGTGAGGCCATATGTGACTGGTTACACTAAATGCATGCCTATACCATCCTTTGGGAAGGGGTGACTGGACTACAGCAAGCATATCCCATGTTATAGGGTCTGGTTAAATAGTTTCTAGTGAATGTGTAGAGTCCAAAACTGGGTAAGAAATAATAAATCTGGGCCTCAGAGGGAGGATAGCATCATCTCTAAGTGGCATCAGATCTCGATCCTAGCTCCAGCACCTCAGTTTAAATTCTGGTTCTGTTATTTATAAGCAGTTATTATCACTAGGTTAAAAAACACATATAGAAGAAGACATGTATTGCTATGGGGTTTAGGCATGGGTAAGTGATTCTTGGAAAATTAATAGGAAGTTTTGGATGCATGTGTTCAACTTTTTTCCCCATTCCTTTTAATTTACCTAAGTCTCAAGAAGAAAGAATGGGCACAGCAGGAATTGAGAACTTGTACCTGCTGACATGGGTATTTTTGGTGGGGAATGTGACAAGGCTGTGGACTGACTTACAACTGCCCTCAGTGCTGGTCCCACTGAGAACTTCGGGTGTGGGATTCAGCAAGGCATGAAGTTGTCTCTGAGCTCTGGTGGGACTTTGGGGTGGGGGGTGTCACAGAATGTTTCCTTCCCACACCTGTGTGCTTAAAGGTTGAGGGTTAACATGAGGAAACCACAGGGTTGGTTTGTGTGCACTACAGGGGTGCGTTATGGAAACACTGAGCTTGAGGAGGCTCAAAGAGTGGGCGGTAGCATGTGTTAATAACCTCAAATTTTGAGGTAGGGCCCTACCTCACATATCCTTACTTCCCTTTTCACTCTCTATACCTATCCCAGGGCTATTTCCTGGAGAGCATCTGGGAGCTTCTTTGATCAATGGAAACCAGAATAAGGCATCAGTGACTAAACTGGGCATATGCTCTTCCGAATTTGGCTTTCTCCTCAAGTCCCCTGAGATTTTGTTCTTGCCACACCTTTCTTCATGGCCTAAGATCTAAGAGTGCTGGGTCACTGAGGGTTTCAGGTAGCATCTTCCCCCTTTTCTTTTCTGTTTCACATGCATCTCCTTTGTCACCCCGTAACAAAAGACTTTCTCTTTCCTCTTTCTGTTTGGGTAGCTCCCTAAAATAATACTTTGCATCATATTAAAAAAAAAAGATTTTATCTATTTACTTTTAGAGAGGGGAAGGGAGGAAGAAAGAGAGGGAAAGAAATATCAATGTGTGAGAGATGCATTGATCAGTTACCTCTCACATGCCCCAAACTGGGAACCTGGTCCACAACCCAACCATGTGCCCTGACTGGGACTCAACCAGCGACCTTTTGGTTTGCAGAGTAATCCACTGAGCCACACCAGGCATGGCAAATTTTTTTTTTTTGCATCTTTTTTATCTATGCTCTACAGTACAATTGTTTTGAGTCCTATCAAACCAAATACTCAATATATAAAGGGGAGCAATTAGAAGTTTAGAAAATGTTAGTCTTTCAAAGTATTTTATTCTTGGAACCCAAAAAGCCTATTTCAAAAGGCCAGAGTTGAACGTTGAATCCTTTGTCTTTGTTTCCTGTAATAACATTCTCTTTCTTCCCCAAAGCATCATTTGGTGAATGGGTGAAAGGGATAGTTCACATAAAATAAAATGTAATAAATAAAAAAGGATTTAGCATATTTAAAAAGCCCATTATATAGCTATTGTCTTCATTGTTAGGGTGGTTGTTGATACAGGCTGTGAAAAAATTCACAAAGAGAAGAAAATTCAGAGAGCAAAGTTTTACTCACTTTCCAAGGGAGGAAAGGGCATAGGCACAGAGAAATGCACCAGCATGGAAAGATTGGGACTGTGATCTTTTATTGGATTATAAAGGGGGCCGGGGATTGATGTTGTGTGACCACTGGGCTGTTAGAAATATTGCAACATAGGAGGTTTTGGTTGGTTTTGTGTAAGCTGCAGTTTGTTTTTCCAATATTATCTTTTGCCTGTGGCTGTGGGGAGCATTTAGTCATGTTCTGTTCTTGCTTTTCAGGTAATTTTTCAGTCCTGGGGACATAAGCTCAGAAGAGTAAAATGGCAGTCATGTTTAACAAGGTCATAGGCAAATGCCGCTTGGCAAATGGTGCCATGATAGCAAATGGTGCTGGCTTTGTCCTTTCATCTGTCTATATTTCTATCTACCCATATCTGTCTATCAACCTATCACCATCACCGCCATCATCAATTTAGAATCCCATCTTTCTATTTCTTTAGTGTTTATACTTCTGTCTTCATGAATTACTTTCATAGTTAAAACAATGAAAATCTGATATATTACTCAATGGACCATTCTAGGGTATTTAATATGAAATAGATCTTAATCGTAATTAAAAAAAAGCAATTAAATTTTACATGGCTCCTTTAGCTTCCAGGAATTTGTTGTTCCAAGTTCTGCCATCTTGTGGTGATCCTACAGACTGCACACTTGCCACCTGGAACCTCTGATCTTAGACAAGGAGCACTCATGTACAGGCTGATCCCTTCACACAGTAGACAGGTCCACTGATTAAGTAAATGGATTACAGCTTGACCTTAACTTTATTTGTAAAAATTAACCATTTAAGTATTTGGAATTCAGAAATCTAGAACCCATCAAGTACCATGTGAAGGGAGAAGTAAGGAGAAGTCATCAACACAAGAGTCTCCGTTGCCATAAACACTCCCCACGCCAGACACTCCTGGAGGAGACAGTCGCTTAGATCTGGAGTGGGATGAAGGAGATAGGCTTATTTTTTTTATTTCTTTGCTTCTTCTTCAAGAAGTTGAGTAAGTCATAGGTGAATAGATAGAGTACCAGGTACTACATGGCAACATAGTAAAAACAATAGTTTGACATTTG
>PVJD01018037.1:0-15715 GCA_004026545.1 Mormoops blainvillei | reverse complement strand
TAAAGATTTTATTTATTTATTTTTAGAGAAAGAGGAAGGGAGGGAGAAAGAGGGGGAGAGAAACATCAATGTGTGGTTGCCTCTCACGTGCCCCCTACTGGGGACCTGGCCCGCAACTCAGGCATGAGCCCTGATTGGGAATTGAACCAGCGACCCTTTGGTTCGCAGGCTGACACTCAATCCACTGAGCTACACCAGCCGGGGCTCCAGCTGCAATCTTGAAGGCAAAGGTAGTAGAGGCCACCGAGGGTCACTTCCTAAGCAGGCTGACAAAGGGACAACACTTGGGATTTGAAGGACCACCAAGAACTTGGGTCCACTTCAGAATGGAGGGTAATCAAGGAACCAACAGCTGGTCTTTACCGAGTGCCTACTGCTATGAAGGCGCTGTGCCAACCATACCCATAATTGATACCCATAATCAACCATAATCGATGCAAAGCAATTACCAGCCCCGCGTGGGGCTCCCATGACCAGGAAGGGAGCTCATGGAGGCACTTGGGAGTGGGGTACAGGGGCTCCCTGGCCTAGGCTACCTCATCAGGAAATCGATCCACTTCTCCCTAATGTATCAGCAATGAGGTTTGACTTGCCCTTGGTCCATGAGCCCAGGTTTAAAGGATGGGAGTCCTCGAGGAACTGAGGGAGAAGCAAGAGCTGAGGAGTGGGGGGCAAGGGCCCAGACTCCCCTTTATGTATGGAGACATCGCCAGTGCCCCCTTCAGAGGGGCAGACAGCACTGAGAAGGCAGGTGTGCTAAAGCACAATTAGAAGACACCACCCCCCAATCTGGCCACGGCAGGAGGCCCCTCAGGACCAACCCTCCCTCCTTGGGACCGAGAAGGGCACATGTCCCCTGTTCACCTGCCCTTCATGCTAGACTGGGGTGCTCTTTCTGGGGGACCTGCCCCTCACTACAAGGGCTTCTGCTTATGGTATCTGGACACCTTGGGCAGCCCATCAGGCACATCCTTACTGGTAGCGAGCTCAAGCTCCGGCCAGCTCCCTAGGGCCTGCAGGCTCACACCCTACTTCCAAAGAGTTCTTGGTGGTGACAGATGGACGGATAGCTGCCTCCCCAACCCCCACCCCACAGACTCTGGAATTCCAAGAGTGGAACTTCTCCATTTTCTGCAAACTGCCCCCTTTGCCCAGGGCAGTGTTAGTGGGAGGGCCATGGGAAAGTGCCCTGTCCACCCAGACTGGTCTCAACACTGGTATTGAGGCTATTTTCACTGGGTAGGGCCTGGCCTGGGCCAGTGCCCAGGATGGCTCAAAACGGCCAGGATCTCCAGCAGCCATGGGCTTCTGAAGGCTGCTTCCAGGCTCCAGAAGATATGTGACCAGTTCTTGTTCCCCGTGGCAGCCTGCGACCTGCGACCTCAGGGAGCTGGAGGCGTGCCCCCGCAGAGTGAGCTGGCTGTGTTGTATCCCCATGGTGTGGCCCCTCTGCACAGCTGGGACAGAACTCAGGCCCTCAGGCCCCCCGTCCAAGGGGCAGTCACGCCTAGGGCCCCGGGGGCGAGCCACTCTGGGGACATGAGGTGTCTACTAAGTTGAAACCACACCGACTTGGAGAGCCTTGTGCAGACCACTCAATCCTGGCTCTCCAAAAACCAGCAGAGAGGTCTTGGGGCTCCTGCAGAACATTGTGTATGTAACCTCAGCACCCATATTCTGGAGACCCCTGGATAGCTTTGTGGGGATACAGGATGTATAGTACCTCTGTCTTGGTCCCCAAAAGTACCCCTGAGCTGTGGGCCTTAGGAACGGGTAGCTTTTTGAGGGCAGCCCAGGCAGCACAACAGAGAGAACCTTGCCTTAGTGAGGGACCCCCAGCATCTTCTGTGAACCTGGGCTGGAGAAGTCTGGCTGCTGTCTCTCTCTCATCAAGGTGGCTGCATACTGGGTCCAGTGGGCTCAGCGGACTCCTGTATCTCTAGAGGTTGTGGTCCTGGTGGAGGTCATCACTCCAGGTCTCCCCTTTCCCAGGTGGTGGCAGGGAGGCTTCCACCCCCAACTGAACTGCCCCTGCCAAGCTTGCCATTTCTTTCCAGAGGGGCCCTGAAGTGCTCCTGGGGCCTGAGCTCTTCTCCCTCTTCTCCAGGGAGTTGCCGTCCTGGTCTCGAACTACCTCTCAAGCCTCAAGAGTAAGAAGGAACAATCCAGCAGTTAAGAGCCTGGTCTAAGAGCCAGCTCTGCTACTCACTTTGCTGTGTGACATTGGGCAAGTTCCTGAATCTCTCTGGGCCTCAGTTCCCCCAGCTGTGGGATGAGAGCCACACAGGAGCCACTGCACCTCGTTGCTGTGAGGATAAAGCAAGAACTGCTTGCAGTGGAAACCTGGTCCACTGCTAATGCTCTGTGGGAGATAGATGGTCGGCAAAGAGCAGTGGGCCTTAGGCTCAGACATTAGGCCCCAAGGCCTGAGTGTCCCAACTTCCCACACAAGTAAACAGGCCCTGGGCAGGTCAGTGGGTGGGCACCCACTTGATGGGTGCCAATCCTCAGTCCCCACTTTCACAGGCTCCCTCAAAGCCACACAGCTCCTCTTGGAGGGAAGAAAGGCTGCCCTGGGCCTGGAGTTTGGTTGTGAGTCAGTAGGTGCCAGAAGGTTCCAGAGGCCCAGACTACAACCAGGCAAAGGCTCCCTGCTCTGCCTAATGGCTGACACTCGGCAGTTACCACCCACTGAGACAGTGAGGGTAGGAGTCAAGTTCCCTGGGGACACAAAGAACACTTTGGTAGGGAGAAAAGGGGATCGGTTCTATTTTTATTTATTCATTTAATCCTCACCCATGGGCATGTTCTCACTGCTTTTAGAGAGAAAAAGGGAGAGAGGGAGGGAGAAACATCAATGCTAGAGAGAAGCATTAACTGGTTGCCTTCCCTACGCTCCTGAAGTTGAGAGCAAACTTGCAACACAGACATGTGCCCTGACAGGGAATCAAACCCGCTTCAACTGAGCTACACTGGCCCAGACGCAAATCAGTTTGTTTTAAAAACAGAATAAACCCAGGAGAATTTCTTTGGTTAAAATAAGCCAGAAAGGTGAGAGGTCAGGCCCAGATGAGACAGACCTTGGCCCCTGGGCCTACTTCGCACATCTTGTCTACAGGCAGGGAACTGACTACAATGTTATCAAAGAGCTGAAAGCCAAGGTCCCCCAGCTGGATAGTGGCCAGGTAGTAGGTGATTAAGGGAACAGGGAGGGTTTGATTGGGGACAGGGCAAACCCCGGAGGGGACCTGGGTATCCCCTTCCACTGACCCCCTAATTTGTGATCTTGGGGAGTCAGCCCAGAGGCTTAGGGACCTGCAGGTGCAGCAGAACTGTCAGGATTTGTAAGCACTGTCCAAAGCTCCATTTGGCACACACATGAAAATAGTAACAATGAGACAATAGTTACAGTACAAATGATAGTCTCAGATGATTCTGTGGCTTCAAATGCACATATATTATCTCATTTGGTAAGTTGTCAGAAGTGCCAAACAGTCCTTGGGTCAAAGTAAAATCACTTTGGATTTCAGTTTGTTAATTCTGAGAGAATGCATCACCTCAAGTCAAGAGGAACTGGGAACCTGAAGGTTCCTGGGCCAGGCGAGGGTCTTCTGAGGCAGGGTCGGTTTGTTGCACCAGCTGGTGTGCAGGCCCATGATGTGCTGCTGACCATGGAAACTGAGCTGAGCAGCGAGGGCGCAGCTCTGGACTTGCCATCAGGCCACCCAGCTCAGTCTCTGAGGACCTACTACCCCCAACCCCTTTCCTCCTCGCTGCTCAGAGGGGCACAGAGGCCTAGTGCAGCACCTGGGAGCTGGATTGATCACACCCCACTAAGGCACTGGCCACCCTGCCCGCAATAGTCACCACACCCCATGACAGCAGATAGCCTGCAGGAAACCCAGGCAAAGATGTCTATTTCTCCTTGGAGGAGTCCAGAGAGTGGCCATAAGGCTGGTTCTGCCCACAGTCCTCAGGATTGGGAGATTTGGAACTTGGCTGATGACAAGGGTTAGTCATTTCTCCCAGGATGTCTTCAGGGGCATTCTCTCAGGTACACCGTGCTTCCCTCAGGGGCTGCAGGCTCTGGAAGCCAGCATCAGGGCCTGAGATCTGTGCCCTGAAGCCTGGCCTTCAGTGGTCTGGAATGTTTCCTTGTTTGTAGGTGGACCGTGATCCACCCACTAGCAGGCAGCTGAGAGCATTGAGGAGAGGGCTGTGAAAACCCTCTGGGAAACAACAGTGGCATGATGGGCCAAGGGCACACTCTGCAAAAGCCATATGCCAGAAGAGTCACTGCTGCTGTAGAGTGTGGGGCTACCAGGGTCTGCACCACGTTCAGGAGGCAAAGGCAGTAGACCAGCCCAGGGGGAACGTGCCCATCCTGGAAGAGGTCCTAGCTCGCCCCACAGGCAGAAGCCAGCTGTCTCACCTGTAAAAGGCCACAGCTGTCAGCAACTGCCAGTACTGAGGCATCTAACAGAACCTCCAAAGTGCATGCCTGCTTCTGGGGGCTCAGTCTGGAAAAGAAGTAGGCTGGGAGGGGGCCAATGGCCAGGGCCAGTGGGCAACAGCCTCCAGATGAGCAGGCTTGGGGTCCTTGGAGGGCTAAATGTACAATGCAGGGTGTAATGGCAAAGTTGGGGAATAAGCACCCCCAAGGAGCTAGGGAAGAGCTCAGCACAATCTCCCACGTCTGCAGGGCCCATTGCAGTCAGCAACTCAGACCCTCTGACTAGGTCTACTCCCAGGAATCAGTCCCACAGGTTCTCCCGGGTAAATGACAGTAGGTAGGGGCAAAGACAGCATCTACCGTAGAAAATGGTCCTGAAAAGTATGGCTCAGTAGACTGAGTACCAGCCTGCAAACCTAAGGGTTGCCAGTTCGATTCCCAGTCAGGGCACATGCCTGGATTGCAGGCCAGGTCCCCAGTAGGGAATGCAGGAGAGGCAACTGCACACTGACATCTCTCCCTCCCTTTCCCTTTCTCTAAATATCAATAAATAAAATCTTAAAAAAAAAGGGGGAGGTGGGTGGGAATGAGGCATTAAAAAGAACACAGCAGAACCAATACTGTGCGATTCCACACAACCGAGGTCCCCAGAGTCAAATTCCCAGGACAGAAAGCAAAAGATGAGTCCTAGGGACTTGGAGGTAGGGGGTGTTTAATGGGGGAGTTTGGAAAGGTGGCAAATCCTGAAGACACAAGATGCGGATGATTGTACCCCAATGTGAATGCACTCAATGCCACTAACCTGTGCACCTAACAATGATTAAGATGGCAAATTTTGGCTAAACCAGCACACTAATGAGGTCACCTGAGAGATCCTGTGCAAACCTCTGAACCTGGGGGAGCCTGTCTCCATACCTGAGCTTTCATAGCTCCTTCTGGGCTGCAGGCTACCCAGCATTTAAGTGTAACCAAACTGGCAGTTCCGGTTTATTAAGACTTTTAGGCCAACAAATAGTCCTTCTCCCCAGTTGGTGTGGCTCAGTCGATTGAGAATGGCCTGCAAAGCAAAGGGTCGCCGGCTCAATTCCCAGCCAGGGCACGCCTAGGTTGTGGGTTCCGTATCCAATTGGGGTGCATCCGGTCAGGGCATGTAGAAGAAGTAACCAATCTCTCACACTGATGTTTCTCTCCCTTTCTCCCTCCCTTTAAAAAATAAACAAAATCTTTAAAAAAAAGTTCAGTTTTTAAATTCTTAATTTTGTAAGTCTTTATTTAAAAATCTGGTTGGCCAACTTAGCGTTTTCCACCAACGCGAGGAGCAGAAACCTTCACAGGCTTGACAATCTTTTGCTTAGGCGCTGCCTTTGTGGGAGCCTGTGAAAAGATATGTTATACTGTATTATTCTGTGCAACTTTTTAATCACTCCTCTGTGTCCAACTTGGGACACTGAATTGTATCTTAACAAAAATGGACGTTTTTGTTAGTCATTCAGGACCAGTATTTTTTTTTTTAAAACTATGGTTGTCTAAACTGGAAACACTGAGAAGAGCAGTATAAACTCTTATCTTTCTGTACATTTAAAATTTCAAAATAAACTTTATGTAACAAAACACTCACCCAGAAACCAGTTCTATTAAAACCTTGCACTAAATTCTTTAAAAACTTGAAACTTTTATTTACCACAATATAGATCATAAATAAGTTTTCCTGTGTTTTTAAATAAGAAATCCAAGACAATCTCACAATTACCTTAGCAGCAGCCATTGCTGTCTTTTTAGATGCTTGCTTAGCCTTTTTGGCTTCCTTGGCAGCCCTGTAGGGTTAAAAATAACGTCAGGCAAAGCACTTTACACCTTAAAGATACAGCTTATTAACAAGGAGCTGTAGTGGTTTGGTAAAGTAGAATTATTGTATTCCTTCCCCATCCCCAATTATTTTTAGGATAAATCCAAAGAGGTTGTCAATGTCATTAAACAAGTCAGTTTAACACATACTGTAGAGTAGCTTTCATTGCATATAGAAATTTCAACAAACCATTTAGACTATATTATAAACTTCTGATTATTAAACCTAAATAATGCTCATGATGAAGGTTTTCTCACCTGATAGCTTGCTCCCGTTGAGCTTTTCTAACTTCAGGCTTCTGATTCCTCTTGGCCATTATATCAGCAAGAGATGCCCCAGTGATGGCCCTCTGGAATTTGACTGCACGGCGGGTTCTCTTCTTTTGAATTTCTTCCTGCAAAACAAAAAAGATGGGAGCACACTTATGAACTGTACTTCATGAATTTGGGTGAGAAATTAATTATTAAGGCTTTGAGGCAGGGAAAATGAAGTCTTTTAAGATTAGTATTTGCTCTAGTCCATTTGGGCTGCTGTAACAAAATACCTGACTACATGGCTTATGAACAACTGAAATTAATTTCTCACAGTTCTGGAGGCTAGAAGTCAGGGTACCGGCATCATCAGGTGGACTCTCTTCCTGCTACAGCTCTGTACCACACGTTGAAAGGGGAGAGGGAACTCTCTCTGACCTTTTTATTATTGATTGGTTACACCACATATTACAAATCTGGCCATTTTTTACGACAAAAAGTTAAACTTTAAGGACATTAACTGGATAGCACTTTAGAAGTGATTAATAAGATTGTTTACATTAAAAAATGTACATTTGGAAAAAAATGATCAAACCTCAAGTCACCTATTTTGTTTTTACTCATAATACTGTTACTGGGAGAAAGTCAAATTAGAAAATCGTAACAGGAAAGTCATCATATGTTAGGGAATGTCTGACAATCAAGACAGTATTATTCAAACATTTGCTGTAGATTGTATAAAACCTACATTATAGTCTTTATGAGTAAAAAGATGTTGCAGTACACCTCTAAGTCCAAGAAAATATAAAATATATGGAACAGGGAACATTTGTGGTTAACTAAAACACATTTCACTTCAAACTTTTTACTGAGATGAAATCTTATTGTAGAAAATACCACTACTTACTTGTATGTACATGTATGCATGTATGTATTTATAACATATATATTATATCCATAAGTCTGAAATACATTAAAAAATATTTTTCTTATTGTGGTGAACTATAGATGTTAAGCTGACCATTTTAAAGCATTCTGAGTGTATAATTCAGTGCCATTAAGTACACCCCAATTATTGCAATGAGCATCATGATCCATCTCCAGAACTTTTTCATCAACCCAAACTCTGTACCCATGAAATAACTGCTCCCCATTCCTCGACCCCACTGCACCTCTGATAACCTCTACTTTTTGTCTTTATGAATTTGCCTACTTTAGGTACCTCATAAAAGTGGAATCATACATTATTTGTCCTTTTGTGTCTGGCTTATTTCACTTTGCATAATGTCAAAGGTTCATCTGTGTTGGTTGGCTGTCATCTTTTTAAGGCTGAATTATATTCCTCTGTATGTATATACCAGATTTTGTTATTCACAAATTCACTGATGGGACATCTGGGTTGTTTCCACCTTTTGGCTATCGTGAGTGCCAAGTTACCTGCCTTAAGTTCTTGCTTACAATTCTCTTGACTATATACTTAGAAATGGAATTGCTGGATCTTACAATAATTCTGTTTAACTTTGAGAAACTGCCAAACCATTTTCCACAGTGCCTGTGCCATCTTACACGTAGCAATGCACAAGAGTTGCAATTTCTTCACGTCCTCATCGAGACTTGTAATTTCCTTTTTTTGATAATGGTCATCCTATTGGATGTGCTGAATCCACTTTTATATTATATTAGAAATAAATTACTCCTTCCTCTGAACTCTCACAAGACTGAGGAATGTCTTTCACCCAAGAGATGCTTGTGTTCACAAGTCTAAATATTCCAAGGCTCCTGGATACTAACCCCACTGCCACAGCACTCAAACTTTTCTCCAGATATCCACCAAGCTACTCAAAAAACACAGCCACCTTAAGAACAAAAAACGCATCTCAAAAAACACAGCCATCTTGAGAACAAACTACTATGCTGGAAAACTCTGCTGATACCTATAGTAAGGGCAATCCTATAAATATTATAATCAAAGCCAAGTTACCATAATAATTATTTAACTTCCATTCACTATAACACCGTAAGTTCTTCTGTGGTGTCCTATAACCCAAGTATGGTTAATGTAATTTACCTCACTGTGGCAAACGGATGCTTTCAAATTTCAATTTGGCATTTACTGTGAGCCTAATAAGACATAAACAGTGAGGAGACACTGTTTATATTAAACATTTTTATTTCACTGTTTGATGATTTACAGTTTAAGAGCACTTTCACATACTGTCTCATTTAGTTACAATTTTACAGAGAGCAGTAACTGCCGATCAGAGTTTAAACAACTTCGGAGATAGCCCACTACATCAAAGTGCATTTTACTCACCGACTGTCCCTTTTTGTGCTTTCTTCTGTAGAGGACAGTCCAGTTTATCTGCCGAGGATTCCTCTTGGAAAGGAACGCCGACTCACATTTTGCATTAAGAAACTGGAAAACCTGTCACGACAAGTTCAAAGTACAGAAGTTACCTACTCAACCATACAAAGTAGGAAAAAACTGAGACTGAAACCCGTAGCAAATTATAGTTCTATATTCTCATTTTATTAAGTTGAGCCCAGAGGCCAAACGGTTTGTCACACAACTGGCAGGTACCTGGATGGCACCGTGAAGATCTCTGCACTTGGTCCTTTCAAGAGCAGGCAGAGCTAAACTCAGGTCGCAGGGGATGGTGGGGTGTCAAATTCTGGGAGGCACCTAGTTCCTGTCCCTCCCGGGACTCCAGAGGTCCTACGTCCCACTTCCCTCACACCACTGAGGTTACACAGACTCATCGCCGACCTGCCTCGCACTAGATCAAAACTCAAGAATGGTTCGCTTAGAGGCTTCTCATCGCTACCACCACTGCACACAGGGTCCCCGACGCAATCCCTTCAGGGACAGAGAATGACGGGGTAATTGAACCCGCCTAGGCCGACTTAGACCGGTCTCTCTTTTTAGGAGCACGAATCGCATTTAGCCGACGCGGCCTATCACCTTCCCGTCGGTCCTGGCGTAGCGCCTCCCGTGTCCGGGGTAGATCTTGTACCCACTGAAACTGCACAGCTCGACCCTGTAACAAAAGCGAAAGCCCATTAGGGAGGGTGCCTATGGCACGGAGAAGCCATGTGCGGGGCACAGGAGGGGCGATCTGTCCCCAGATGGAAGAGGATTGAAATACAAGGGTATTGCTTACTTCATGGCTGCGGCGGCCGGGAAGAAGGAAAGATGGTGAAGAGAAGGAGAGGATCATGGGAAGAGGCCTTACAGCGTCGGGGAGGCGATCCCCTCCCCCAATCCCTCCTCTAACCCCGGCGCTCTATGATGACGCCACTCCAGCCTGGCGACGGACCTACGTTTTATGAGGCGCCGCTTTCCTTGTGAGGATTTCTGCAAGAGACGGCGGAAGTGCTAAGGTTGGGGCGGTTGATTTCGGAGTCATTATCTCCTAGGGCAAGTGTCCCAGAGCCATCACCCTGCTGCAGGAATGGGAACTCTCCCGCTTATAGTTCAGTGACTCACAGACGGCTACCCCGCAGGTAAAATCTAAAAATCACATTTCTGCCCTCTGTGTACTGCCTATTTCCTCAGTCAACAACATTATAGTTTAATAGATTCACAATTTGCCAAAAAAAAAGAAAAAAAAAGGACATCTGAAGTGTCTTCCAGGCCGTGCGAATCGAACTGTCCGTGATGGCTCTTTGCTTTTTAATTATAATAAACGTTCATTGAGTGCTCTGTGGCAGGACGTATGTGAAATTATTTACATATATTAGTTCGTTCACTTTACTAAATCCTTAGTAAGCGCCATAATACCGCAAAATGACGATTGCCATCGGGGAAGAGCTAGGTTGTGGGGCTGCTGCCTAATGGAGCCCAGGGACAGGTGGTCGCGCAGAGAAGGGCAAAGCCCTAGCCTGGAAGCCTGGAAAAGAGCTCTGGCCAGACCCACAGGAGGGTCAACGCCTCCATCTCTTGAGCACTTCTGTAATGCTAGGTACTTAAGCATATATGATGGATGAGGAGTGACAAGAGGCAATCCTAGGAAACAAATGCACTGATGGATTTATTCTATCTGTGTAAGCAGCTTACCCCCCAGAACGTTCTGTAAGTAGGTGGTCGAAGAGATTTGGAAAGTCCAATCAAGTGGCTGATTAATGCTAAGAAAGCCGTACAATTACGTTGGAACCAGTCTCAAGAATGTAGCAGAAATATGAGTGGCATTGAAAAGCAAAGAGAAAGAATTTGACAGTCTGGCCAAAGAATACCTGGTATTCTTTGGGAAGAGATAGTGTCTATATAGACTATAGGCAGATAAATGCCGCAGGCTGCTTTGAACTTAATTCTAACATTCCTCCCACTCTGCTTTTAAGTCACTGCTGATTAAAGAAATATTTGATCGTTAAAAATATGTTTTTTGTGTTTTTGTTTTTTTACCTGAAATAGCCCTGGCTTCTACAAATTCCAAGAGCTGGATGTGAGTAGAGCATTGAGCCAAGATTTACCTGCAGGAATTTGGTTCTGTTTGCTCCACAGAACCCCAGCATTTATAGTTTCTTCCCAGGAATTTTACAATACTTTGTTAGTCTTCAAAATTTGTGTGGCTGGACTAGCTCTGTGAAGAAAAAGGAGGAAACTAGGTATTGAGGATTTTAGCCCGTTTACTCTTGAGATGACATTCTTGAGCTGGCATTTCATCGTTCTTTGTAACATTGTGTGTATCACACATTAAATCAAACACTCTTGGAATAAGAAGGCATGATACAGAAACTACTAAAACCATTTTACATAGTGTCATAAAACACAAGTTTACAACACCATACATAAATTTTTGCTGACTTTATCCTTCTACTCTCTTCTATAGGCAAAAGATTCAGCTGTAATTTATTCCCTTTATTTATGGAGCAAGTCTGAACCAAAAGTTGGTGCTCTTCTCAGCTCTCTTTACTTCCTGAGAACAGAGCATTCTTTGCTGCTGCTTCATTTTTTTATAAAAAGATTTTATTTATTTTTAGAGAGCGGGGCAGGGAGGGAGACAGGGAAACATCAATGTGTAGTTGCCTCTCAAGCGCCCCCTGCTGGGGACCTGGCTGGCAACCCAGGTATGTGCCCTGACTGGGAATCAAACAGGTGACCCTTTGCTCCACAGGCGGCCAGCGCTCAGTCCACTAGCCACACCAGCCAGGGCTGCTGCTTCACCTTTATACATACTTCACCTACTGTTATTGAATTCCCATGGTTACTATTACAAATTACCACAAAATTGGTAGCCTAAAAAATCGGAAATGCATTCTCTTTCAATTCTGGAGGCCGGAGGTCTGAAATCAGTAGCATTGGACTAAAATCCAGGTCTCTGGGCTCCTTCCAGAGAGGCTCTGGGAGTGAAAGTCTTGCTTGCTCTTCCAGTTTCCATCCAGACAAACCCTTTTGAATTCTGAACCTATAGAACCTGTGAGATCATAAATGTTTATTGTTTTGGGAGTAATTTTTTAGTATAGCAATGATAATACAGGAGGTAAGGCAGTTATGAAATTGGGGACTTAGTGAATAGTAGTATCATTTGTCAGAAGAAGACAGACAGGAGGAAGGAACATATTTACTGGGGAAAGGGTCAGCTTTGGAAAGACTTGGTTTGAGATGCCATAGGACATTAAGGTGGAACTGTGTAGTGGGAAGTTAGGAATAGGATATATTTTTGGAGTCATATACCTATAGTAGTAGATAGTAGAGTATGTGGGATAACATCACTTAGTGTCAGGCTGGCTTCTCTGGAAGCATCTACTGAGGTTGAATTTAGGATGCAAGATATTAGGTATCAAGTCCTGTGGAAGAAGGGGGAGAAAGTATTAGGCAGAAGTTAAAGAAATTGCTGGCGCAACTGAACCTCAGTCAGCCCTGGCAGGAGCTCTGGAACAAACACTGCCTGTCGGAGTATCCTGCGTTGGGCCAAATACCCCTGTGTTGCTCAGTCCCCAGGTGCGTGATGCCCCAGAGTCATGCCGTAAGGGAGGTAGGGCCTCCGTTAAGGGACCCTGCTGACAGCTGGAGGATGCTGCTGGCCATGATGCCTGTTGCTGGGCAGTGAGCCTTTGCTAGAAGAAGGATCTGGATAGTGCATCTCTCTACCACCCCTAGAAACCAAGGAAGTGCCTTCTGAGTGTTTTCTTTCACTAACTTTTTTTTCTGAGGTGTAGGGGGCATTGCACCTTTATTACAATCTCTCGCCATAGTTCCAGCAGGCTGGCCAATCCCACGACTCTCAGGCACTGACTTCAAGAAGGGCTTTGAAAGCAATGCCTACTAACTAGGTTAGGAAATTGCTAGATTTAAAAAGTATACACAGCATTAAAAATTATGAAGCATTCTTTAAAATTAGGAAGCTCTACTAAAATTAAAAATCATGACTTATTCTTTAAAATTATAAAGTATTTTCTTAAAAATATACATCTAATCAAGTCACCTATCAGTTATATGAAATATAAAGGGACAGAGGGAAATGTGAAATGACTCCGAGGAGATTCAGTTGGCACGACAATTTCCTCAATAGCATGTGAATTGAGAAAGGGAGGAAGAGAATTGGCGGGGGAGGGGGGTGGGTATCTATGGCCAGGACTAGTTGCATAACTAATTGTAAGGGCCCGGTGTAATTTTCAGGACTTCCAGTGTGGGCTTGTTTTTGTTTTTGCCAAGAGCAGGAAAAAGATGTTGTTAAAGATACTAAATATTAAGCTATTTTCTTTCTTCTGCATTCTGTCCACCTTTCGCATTATTTTTTTCACTTGCTAGCAGAGGCCCCGAAGTGGGGTCAGCCATCCCGTTCCGCGTTCTCCTGGCCCAGCCTGCAGCGAACCAGCAGCGCCGTGGGGTGTGGGTGGGCATCGAGCCGCAGGCGGAATACGCGGGGTGCTGCCAGCTTTGGGGAGAGGAGCGGGAGAGGCAGAGGCTGACATCAGCTGACCGGACCGCGGAACCCACAGCTCTCTGGGACCAGGCCCTAGAAAGTGAGGAGGCCCCAGGACCTGGGCCTACGGGGGAGCCGAGACTGCAAACCCCTAGCACGCCTTCTGTTGTCCCACTATACTTCACTACAAAACAGATTCAAAGGTATAATTGTTGGCTTTCAAGACAGCGACCGAAGAGCATTAAACCCCAAGTATGGGGATCTCCTGAGCCCTGTGCCCTACGTGGATACACTGGTTGGCGAAAAGAATGTGAGGGCCTCTAAAACCAGTTGCAGTGTGTGGATCTTATTAGAGGCCAGATGTGAACAAATAAGCTGGACGGGCAACAGGGTAATTTGAAAACTGATTGGAGTTTTTGATGATATTAATATGTATTATTAATCCTTTACGTGTTATCATTGAACTGTCATTCTGTTTAATTTTTAAAAGTTTACTTTTCCAGATACATATACTGTTTACAGATAAAACAGTAGAATGGCTGGGATTTGCCTTAAAATAATGTGAGGGAGGGCCCACTAGGTAAGGGTATGGATGAAAAAATGTTTGACCAGGAGAGGATAATAGTTGAAGCTGGGTATTGGGCAGGGGAATAGTCTCTAAATTGTGATGTACTCTTTTAATTTCTTTTCCATGGTAAAAAGTTTCAAACAATGATAATCTGCTTTGGGTGAAAAGGTTTAAGTCCCACAATTCATTCCCGAAAAGTAGGAAAAGTAAACACCACATGTATTATTTTGTAATTAAAAAAAAATTAAAGCAACAAAACTTCATGTAGGAATGTGTATAGCAACTTTATTCATAATTCCTACAGGAAACAGTCTAGGTACCCCATTAATAGGTGTATATATAAAGAAACTGTAACATATACAATGTACTACTATCCAAAAATAAAATGGAATGAACTATTGATTTTATACAACAATATGAGTTCCAGAAACATGCTGAGTGAAAGAAGCCTTCCAAAGAAGCATATACTGTATGAGTCCGTATATATCAAGTTCTACACTGTCCAAAACTGATCTGGGGTGAGAGGAAGGAAAACCAGAGCAGCGGTTGCTTCTGGGGGGGGAGGAAGGGTTGGCTGGGAAGGGGTACAGGGGAACTTCCTGTGTTAATGGTAATGATCTATATTTTTGTGGGTTTTAGGTTAATCACATTGTTTGTCAAAATTCAGGAGATGTTCATGGAAGATTTGAGCATTTCACTGTATGTAAGCTTTACTTTAAAAGAAAGTAAATTATGAGTAAATATTGAGCACTAGTTAATGACATAAGTATATGGAGGGAAGGATACTGATACATCAAAAAACAAGATGGGTGGAGAGATAGATAGATGGATAGATAGGAGGTGAAACAAGCATAACAGAGTGTTGATAAGAGAAAGTGGTGAGTTTATAAGTGTTCATTATAATAGTCTTTCAAATTTTTTGTATGTTGGAAAATTTTTAATAAAATTTTGGGAAAATAAAGGGAGCCATCTTCTGGATGAAACTGGTATTACTGATTGGCTCAAAAAGTAAGAGGGTAACTTTACTGTTTTTCACATACTTTGTTGGTTGTCACGCATATGACCAAGTGGTCTTGGCTGAAATCTTTCTTCCCTTCCATAGGCTAACTTCCCACTCAGATTTTACATCCTCTAGGATGAGATCTGCAAATAGTAAATATTTTAGGCTTTGTGGGCTGAGGCAAAATTGAAGATATTATATAGGTATTTATATAAAGAGAGAGAAAACTGATTTTCAAATTTTCATTGATGAAATTTAGAACAATAATATTGAGTACAAGTTTTTATAAAACAGGTCTACTAAAGAGAAAAATTAAATTCTTTTTTGGACAGGTAGATAACGTTTCTATTAATTAGGGTTTAAAGTTATTCCTTATCATCAAAATCGATTGGAAATGTCCATCCGTTAGTCCTGGTCTGTAATGAGATTTTATACACTTAATCTTTTACCGAAATTTAGTCTTTTCACCCATATAAACACTGCCCAATGTTGAGATCAATCCAAGGGCATGTGATTTAAATTGAGCATATTAATCTCTTGGAAGACAATTATAGAATTAGATTATTCTCTGGACATTTTCTGTTTAGCATGTGAGATCCCATCATTTCTTATTTAAAAGTTAAGTGAAAGTTGCTCAGTGGGACAACTAAATGGGTCTTGAAATATGAAAATTTCCTTTGTATTTGCATTGAGGTCTCTATAAAATATGCTAAAATTGTAGTTTGAGCCCC
>PVJD01018036.1:0-15706 GCA_004026545.1 Mormoops blainvillei | reverse complement strand
GGTTCGCAGCTTTTCTTGGATTTTACTGTCTTAGAACTACCAGTGTGCTTGCATTCCTCTCTTAGCGTAGGGTGTTGCCACTTTTTACATTAGAAAGGGGCGGGGGAGAACTCCGGAACCCGAAGCTCCGCCCCACTTGCGGCAGTGGCGCTCCAATTGGCCAGTTGTGGGGGCGCATGCGAACCAGTGAGAATGACATAATCTTGCAGACCCCAGCGTGAAGGAGGTTTTTGGGGAGGGAGGAGCTCGGGTGAGAGTAGCTATGTGGGATAAATCTGGGCCCAGTCCTGGCTAAAGCGCCTACTAAGAGATGGAGATGCCCAGAATATGGAAGAGGGAGGAGCCTTGGATGCGCTGAGGATTTAGTGGGCTTGGACCCCCAAGCATGGAAGCCGTTGCCTAGGAGGAGGTTAGCGCCACCCAAGGGCAGGTAGTTAGGTGGCCACCAGGGGGTGACCCTGCCTGCACTGGTCCTCAAGTGGACCCACAGGGACTGGCCCATATATTTTTGTATCTTTTTCTTTTGCCCAACCGTACGAGAGAAAAAGGACCATGGGTGATTCACCTTCGAATCCCCGGCACCTAACGAAGGGCCTGGTTCAAAAAGGGCACACAATTAAGGCAGTTGACTGATTGACGGAAAAGACAAAAAAAATGCAAGAGAAAAAAACCCCAAAACTCAGAGATGTCCATAGTTTACATAAAGCAAGTTTAGGATTTTTTTTTCCTTACATAAGACATTTTAAATGTCCACCAACAGACCCTGAGCCCACGCAGTTTTTACGTTGTTGCAATTGGAATGTACACATAACCCTGTATCCTTAGTTACAGCATAATAAATTTTCCCTGTTGCTATAGAATCTGCACAGCCGTCATCCCTCAGTAATGGTTGTAGAATGTTCCACCAGACACTCTGCCACGATTCACTTAACCCTTCCCTCTTTTTGGATATGAAGACGACTTCCTTGTGTTTGACCATCAGAAAATAGTCCTGCAAAGAATAGTTTTGTGCTTAGAGTTTTTCCTGTTTGGGAGAGTGGGTGGGTATTGATTTAGGAGCAGAATTACTGGAAAAATGGCATGAAAATGCTTTAGGCTCTTGTCAGCCCGTTTTCCTGAAAGGGATCGTACCCACTGACACCAGAGACCAAATCCGAAATCAACCCTAGTGAACGCTGGGTCTTGTCTGTCTCCATCCTGCAGCAATCCTCAAGTTTATTATTAGTTCTGACCTTTGGGGCAAGACAAACACACACCAAAGGTTTAGGGACAACTTTAGCAACTGCAACAGCTGACATTGTGAGGGGGTGCAGCTCAGGTTTCATGGTTGGGCAACTGGGGTGGATGAACTTGCCTCACTGAGACAAGGAATCAGAGAAGAGGAACAGGTTTGGAAGAGGACAGATGAGATCAGTTTTAAATACGTTCAGCTGGAGGTGCGGTTGGAACATCTAAGGGGAGGTATCCAGGAGACAGGCATACATATGGATAAACAACAGTCTTTGCCCTTCTCTGAACTCTCAGATCTCCATATCTTTGGATATCTCACAGCTCAGGTTACCTTTTCTCTTGCATAATCCTGGGAGATCCTTGAGGCCAGGATAAGGGCATGATTCATTTGTGTATCCCTCCTGCCTGTGCCCAGCACAGTGCTTCATACCTAGGAGGCTTTAAAAGTCTGTCCTGAATGAAGGAATTTCATTGATTTCTTAATTGGATGATTCCTGCAGTGCAGGTTCTGTTCTGGGGGAAAAGTTTAGGAAGCCTGATCGTTATGGGAAGGCTTCCTGTAAGAGGTGGCATAATGTTACTGTTAATAATCATGACCATTTACTGAACACCTACTTTGTGCTAATCACTCTGTCACATGTGTGCATCAGAAATGCCACTTTTTGCCTGCCATCCTTACACTCCCTTCTCTGATAATATGTTCTACTTACAGCTCCTGCTCTGAGTGGTCAAGCGAGGCCTAACTATGTGTTATATTCTCCCCTCCCTTAGGGTATAGCCAATTGCACCTGATCCAAGACCAGCCCCATAGCCTGTGAGTTTTATGACCCACTTGAAAAGATGAGGGGGGCCAGTCACATTGCTCTCTTGAGAATGTGAAATAAAAGCTGCAGAGGGGAGTTGCCAGTTAGTTGTAGGCAGCTGAGCCAACAGGTCCAGCAGACCAGGATGCTGGTGAGGAGTGGGCATTATGGATCAGGACAGGTGCAAGCTGAAATTCTAAGTTGAGTGAGGAGCATGGGGGAATGCGCAGAGAGAAGCAGACATGTAGTGTAGATGAGTCATATTAATGGCAAAGCTCTAGAGCAGAGGTACATGCCTCATTCAGAATTTTCTTGCGGCTTCAGCCTTAATGAACTCTTACTGTACTTGACTTCCTGCCCTTGCATTTCTGATTTTTGATCTAGCTTGACTAGGCTTCTGTTCCTTACATCAAAAAGAGCTCTAGCTAAAACAATCCTTTACATAGGTTTGAACTTTGGCCCTCTGAGGTGAGTATACTTTCCCTCATTTTACAAATGAAGAAATTGAGACTTAGTGAGATTAACCTGACTAAGGCAACATAGCCAATAGGTGATGGAGTTAGTCTATCTGATTCTCTTATTCTCTTTTAAGACATTAATATGTTACTGTTATTTTAAAAATTACCATAAACTTGTTATTAAAAAGATAGAAGAAAATAAATCAACACAGACATGATGTATTTGACCCTCAGCTGCTCTGACTCTCTCTGCACTTACTAAACTCCAGCTACACTAGCCTCTGCTTCTGGAATACATGAAGGTTGTTCTTGACTTTGGGCCTTTGCACTGAGTGTTACTTAATTTTGAAATGCTTTTTCATCTTGATTTTCTCATTTCTGGCTCCATATTGTCATTTAGGTCTAAGTTAAATTACCATCTCCTCAGAGAAACCCTGTCCAACTATGCAATGTACAATAGCATACCCAACTCTTTCCCTGTACCTTTCTGTCATATCACCTCATGCTATTTTTTCTGCATAGAACTTGTGGAAATTGTGTCTGAGTTGTGCTGTTTATTTATGTAATTGTTTATTGTCTGGCTCTCCTTCAACATTGAGAGCAGAGGCCTCAACCTTATTCCTAGGACCTAAAACAGTGCTGCCACATAATAGAAGTTCAATCAGTAATCGTTGAATGAAAGAATGTATAAACTAAAACATGAAAGCCTTATTTAACCCTCTTCTGTCTGAATACCAAGTCCCAGAGAAAGTAACTATTAACAGATTGTTCTATATCTTCCCACATATGCATATACAAACATATCTCTCTCTATATAAAGATAAATATGATACACGTATATTCTTTTTTCATACCAGTGGAAGTTTTGCAACTTGCTTTTTTTCACATAAAAGTTCATCATTAACAGCTTTCCATGTCAGTACATAATTCATTTAAAAATAAATTTAGGACTTCCAGCCAAGATGAAGGCATAGGTAGATATGCTTTGCTTCCTCCCACGACCAAATGAAGGACAACACATTAAAAAAAAAAAAACAGAACTGCCAGAAAATCAAATTGTTTGGAAGTCCGACAACCAAGTAGTTAAAGAAAAAACATTCATCCAGATTGGTGTGCCGAGACAAAAAATTATGACCCAAATAAAAGAAGAGAATAAAACTGAAAAAGAACTAAGCAATGAAGAGAGAGCTAACCTATCAGATGCAGAGTTCAAAACACTGGTAATCAGGATGCTCACAGAAATGGTTGAGTATGGTTGCAAAAAAAGAGGAATAAATGAAGGCTATGCCAAGTGAAATAAAGAAAAATATACAGGGAACCAACAGTGAAGGGAAAGAAACCTGGACTCAAATCAATGATTTGGAGCAGAAGGAAGAAATAAACATTCAACCAGAACAGGAAGAAGGAACAAGAATTCAAAAAAATGAGGAGAGGCTTAGTAACCTCCAGGACAACTTTAAATGTTCCAACATCTGAATCATAGGGGTGCCAGAAAGAGAAGAGGAAGAGCAGGAAACTTAAACTTCTTTGAAAAAATAATGAAGGAAAACTTCCTCAATCTGGTGAAGAAAATAGACTTCCAGGAAGCTCAGAGAGTACCAAAGAAATTGGACACAAAGAGGAACACACCAAGACACATCATAATTAAATTACCAAAGATTAAAGATAAGGAGAGAATCTTAAAAGCAGCAAGAGAAAAGGAGAGAGTTACCTCCAAAGGAGTTCCCATAAGACTATCAGCTGATTTCTCCAAAGAAACCTTACAGATAAGAAGGAGCTGGAAAGGACTATTCAAAGCCATGAAAGACAAGGGCCTCCATCCAAGATTAGTCTATCCAGCAAAGCTATCATTAAGAATGGAAGGGCAGATAAAGTGCTTCCCAGATAAAGTCAAATTAAAGGAGTTCATCATCACCAAGCCCTTATATGAAATGTTAAAGGGATTTATCTAAAAAGAGGAAGAAGATCAAAACTATGAACAGTAAAATGACAACAAACTCACAACTGTCAACAACTGAACCTCAAACAAAAACAAACTAAGCAAATAAGTACAGGAGGAGAATCACAGAAATAGAGATCACATGGAGGGTTATCAGTGGGGAGGGGAATGAGGGTGAAGGGGGGGAACATGTACAGGGAATGAGAAGCATAAATGGTAGGTACAAAATAGACAAGGGGAGGTTAAAATGGTATAGGAAAGGGAGAAGCCAAAGAGCTTATATGTATGACCCATGGACATGAACTAAGGGGGGGATGCTGGTGGGAGGGGGGTGCAGGGTGGAGGGAGATAACGGGAAGAAATAACATGGGGCAGTTGTAATACCATAATCAATAAAATATACTTAAAAACCAAATTCATAGTATTGTATTTTATGGATCTGAATTAATTAACTAGCCCCCGTTATGGGTATTATTTTCTTCCAATTTTTTTATTTTAAGAAGTAATGTTGAAAAAATCAATAAATAGTATACATATATTTGTGCAAATGTTCCCCACACCTATTTGTTCTATTTCAACTTTTCTTGTGGTATATGCAAAGAGGAATTTTGTTTAAAATTATATGGTCAAGTTTATGAATTATTTCCTTTATTGCTTCTGTGTTTTATTTTATGCCTTACAAATGCCTTCCCCACTCCAAAATTTTATATTGAAATCAATTCATCCATGTTTCCTGTTAGTCCATTCATGGTTTCAGTTTTACAGTTAAATCTTTGATTAGTCTGGAATTTATTTTGGGATAGGGTCTGAGATAGGGATCTAGCTTTTTTTCCCCTTTCAAATGGTAAGTTAGTTTTCTCAATACCATCTATTGAATAATAATTTTTGGCCCAATTATTTGAAATGTGACATTTTCATTCATGAACTTTTCATAAGTGCTTGGGTTTCTTTCTGCACTTTGTGTTCTGTTCCATTGATATGAATGTTTATACCTACACCAGTGCCACTCCTTTTTTATTAATGTAATTTTATAATATACTTTCGTATCTTGTGTGGCCAGGCCTCTTGTTATCTTTTTCAGAAAATTTCCACTTATTCTTACATATTTATTCTTGCAGGCGAACCTTAGCATTATTTTGTCAATGGAAAAAGAGCCTAGTGATATTTTAATAAGGATTATATTGAATTTATATGTTAATTTAGAGAAATTCATTATCATTATAATATTGAGCCTTCTTATTGCAGAACAATGTGTGGGTTTATTTATCTAAGTCTTCTATGTTGCTTAGTAGAGTTTTAAAGTTTCAATAAATATTCCATTTATTCTGTGTTCTATATATGCTGTCTTAGGTTATTCTATCTTTAAAAGATTTTATTTATTTATTTTTAGAGAGATGGGAAGGGCCAGAGAAAGAGAGGGTGAGAAATGTTGATGTGCAATAGATACATTGACCCCAACTGGGGACCTGGCCTGCAACCCATGCACGTACCCTGATGGGGAATCAAACCAGCGACCCTTTGGTTCACAGGTTGGCACTCAGTCCACTGAGCCACACCAGTCAAGGCTGTCTTAGGTTATTCTTAGTTTTGGTTGAAGGGGATTTTTTACCTTTATCTTTTTAAGCTGGTTCTTGTGGGAAAGCAATCACCAGTACTTCAATAAATGTTATTATTGTTTCTAACAGATTTTCCATGGAATCCCGCAGGTTTTCAAGTTATACAGCGATGCCATCAACAATTAGAGATTATTTTGCTCCTAGCTATCCAAGGTTTACAACTCACTTAATTCTCTTGTGTAACTGTATTGTGTAGAGTTTTAGAGAACAATTAATGGCAATAATGGGATTGTGTACTTTTTTGCTAACTTTAATGGAAATTCTCACATTTCATCATTCAGCATGATACTGGCTTTTGGTTAGAAACACATATTATAAAAATTGTCAAAGAAGTATCCATTCCTAGAAATGAAATCAGGAATACATGTTCGATATTGTTAAATTCATCCTTTGGACATCTGTTGAGATGATCGTGTTGGTTTTCTCAATTTGCCAATTATATAGTGAAGTATATATTTTTCCTGATATTGAATAATTCTAGCACTCTCAGAACAGACCCTGCTTTCTTAGCCTTTCTATTTACTACTGGATTCTATTTCATAACATTTTATTTATTTTGCACCAATATATAGATATCTTTATAATCCTCTTTTGAGGATTTATGTTTATTGATTTTAGAGAGAGCAGAAAAGAGAGAGAGAAGAGAGAGAGAGAGAGAGGGAGAGAGAGGGAGAGAGAACGAACATTGATAGGTTTCCACCCATACATGATACGTGTCCCGGTTGGGGATCAAACCTGCAACCTAGGTATGTGCCGTGACCAGGAATTGAACTCACAACCTTTTGGTGCAAGTGCGAGGCTCCAACCAACTGAGCCACTCACCTAAGGCATATTTTGCACCAATATTTATAAGTGAGATTGGTTTGTGGTTTTCTTACACATGAGCTTTGTTGGGAGCCCATGCATTTCCAAAATGGTTTTATGAAGTCCCTGATTATTCAGGACTGAAGATGCTCATATGTTAGAAGAGGACTCCAGTTAGTGCCAACTACCCATCTCCACACTTTCTCTGCTGAATTTGGTGGTTTCTGAGAGATTTTATATACTCTGTGGATATCTGTGGGAATAAGCACCATTAATTGTAAATGTGGAGATGTTAGCACAGAGTTTTTAATCCAAGCTGACCATATACATTAACTGCACTGCAGTTTACTAGGAAATGATAAGTAATGGCCATTCTGTGATTTTATGTTTGTCCTTTAAAAATCAGTTATATTATTTGTAAAAGTAATTATTACTTTATGTTAAGTAATTGTTACAGTATTAAAGGCTTATAATAAAAAAGCCTTCATCCTGCCGTTCCACGTCCTCATTTTCCCTCCAAAGTCAACAGTCCCAGTTCTAGTTGCTTACTTATATAGTATGTCTATTTTCTATATCATGTGCTTTTCTAGCTATCAATTTTTTTATTTTAAAATTAATAGATTAAAAAAATAAGTTTGAGGTTTACTGAAAAGTTGAGTGAAAAGTATAGAGAGTTCTCATATATCTCCACTCCCCACTTCCCCTGCCTGTCATTAACATCTTGCATTAGGGTTGTATATGAGGTCTGTTCAGAAGGTATCCAGCCATATAATATGAAAAATAGAGACATTTACTGAAGAAGATACAGAAACATTATACATAGGAGAATGATGCTTTAGCCCCTTCAAAGTAGGCACCTTAGGACCTCACGCAGTTCTCCCAATCACCATCAGCTGCCCCGTCGTGTTTTCCTGAATCTCATCGACAGTCTGAAATCTCTTTCCATTCAAAGGTGATTTTAGTTTTGGGAAAAGTCAGAAGTTGCAGAGCAGCAAATCTGGGCTGTAGGGGGCCTGAGTCACTTGGGTGATTTGATGTTTCACCAAAAAACACTGCAGGAGACATGATGCATGAACAGGCACATTGTTGTGATGAAGCTGCCAATCACAGTTGCCCAGAGCTGTGGTCTTCTGAGTCATCTGAATAGTTTCTGCACAGGAATGTTCAAGCTTAAAGCAAAATTTGATGCAGACTTGCTGTTCTACTCACTCAGTTATTTTGAATGCAAGGGCCACACAGTACACATGCTCGCTCAAGTGTCTACTGCCCCCACAGTGAAGTTGTCATTGGTCATACATGTGCATTCCAGTCCACTGTCCGTGGCTGCCAGGTTACATTAATGTCACTCAAACTGTTTTCATTATAGTAACAATGGCCAGACTTTTTCTGGACAGACTTCTATTTCTCAGAATTGGTAAGCCAATGCTTATACATTATTATTACCTAAACTCCATAAATTATGTTAGGTTTCACTCTTTGTGTTATATATTTTGTGGATTTTGATAAATATATAGTGACATGTATTCACCATAATGGTGTCATTAAAAATAGTTTCATGGCCCCCCAGATTCCATATGCTCTACCTATTCATCCCTCCCCAACAAAATCCTGGCAACTACTGGTCATTTTACTGTCTCCATTGTTTTGTGTTTTTCAGAATGTCATCATATAGTATGTAACCTTTTCAGATTGGCTTCTTTCACTTAGCAATATGCATTTAAGGGTCCTCCACGTCTTTCTGTGGCTTGAGAATTCATTTTATTTTATTTTAAATTTAAGGATTTTATTTATTTATTTTTAGAGAGAGGGGGAGGGAGAAAGACAGGGAGAGAAATATCAATGTGTGGTTGCCTCCCACTCACCCCCAACTGGGGACCTGGCCCACAACTCAGGCACATGCCTTGACTGGGGAATCGAACCAGTGACCCTCTGGTTTGCAGGCCAGCGCTTAATCCACTGAAACCACACCAGCTAGGGCTCAAAGATTTGTGCATGTTAAGAATGGAAATATTATGTTTCAAATTAAATATTTTAATTGATTAAGGGGTGTTTACTCAAGCAAAAGATTAATTTAATGCTTTCATTTACACTTATGTATTATACTCCTCACTTCTTTAATTTTCATACAGTTCTTTAGCAGATATCTAGTTCTCCTTGCTTTGTGGGTCTTGTATCTACAACAGATCCCAGACATTTCTTCCACTTTCTCCTGATGGTGGAGTCCCTTCATTAAAGGGCCAGGTTGTTCCCCAATTATCCTCAACTCCTCTTGACATTTTTTTGGAACTGGGCTTCTAATAGGGTCTTGGAAAAAAATCCACCAAACTTTCAAGTAAGTCTTCCAACTTAAAAATTCCTTTTAGAGTGCAGAACATCTGTTCTGGCCCACATTTCTTCATCATCTGGGGCTATCATCCAGGTGTGTTTTGGGGGTGAGAAAGTGAAGAGTTATAACTCTTCAGCAGTTTACCTAGCAGACAATCACTGTGATAGAATGGAAAAGGACCTTCAAAGTATGATTTTATTGGCATCCCTGCCTTCATTGGCCCATACTAATTCTCCAAACATATAAGCAATTGCATACAGAAGGACTTTCTTTTTCCTGCGTACCCTTTGGAGTAATAGAGACCAGGATGCCCATCTATATTTTTGTCTTCATAGGCTTCTCTGCAACCAGCCTTGGCTCTCCCTCTAGTTATCTTAGCTGCTGCTCTTTTGTTTCTACTGCTAAGGTACCCTGGTCAGAGCTCACCGTGGTAATCTGCTGGGTATCCTTAGGCCTCCCTATTGCCCCTGCTTTAATTCTCCTTTCAGTCTGACTGTTGCCACAACCAATGTCTGAAGAAAGACCATTCTGTCCTAATCACCTGTCTTTCCTGCTTTTTTTTAATCTTTCCACCTCTATTACTGAAGAATAACCCCTAGGTTTCCACTTCTATTCCTGTGTATTTAATAACCATGTGTACAATTCTGTTATAGTCACATCCTCCCCTAACTTCTAGACCCTGGTAACCATTGAACAGTTATCTATAACTATAGTTTTGCTTTTCTAAGAATGTCTTATAAATGGCATCATAGGTAAGTGACTGGTTTCTTTTACTCGGCTTTTGAGATTTGTCCAAGTAGTTCTGTGTATCAAAAGTGCGTTCTTTTTTATTGTTGAGTAGTAAACCATTGTGTGAATGTACCACAATCGGTTTATCCATTCACCTGTTGGAAGACATTTTGGTTATTTCCAGTTTTTGGTTTTTACAAATAAAGCTGCTGTCAACATTCATAGGAAGACTTTCTTCATTTCATATCCCTAGGGCAAATAGCCAGGCATTGGTTTGCTGGGTCATATGGTAAGTGTATGTTTAACTTATAGGAAACTTCAAAAGTGTTTTCTAGAGTGGGTGTATCATTTTGCATTTCCCCAGCAATATATGTGGCTTACAATTGCCCTACATCTTCATCAGACCTGGGTATTGTCATTATTTTTAATTTTAGCTCTTAAAAAAATCCTCACTTGAGGATATGTTTATTGATTTTAGAGAGAGAGGAAGTGGGGGAGAGAAATATAGAGAGAAACACCGATATGAGAGAGAAACACAAGCCTTCTTGCACAAGCCCTGACTGGGGATTGAACCTGAAACCTAGGTATGTGCCTTGACTGTAGATCAAACCCCTAACCTTTTGGTGTACAGGGTGATGCTCCAATCAACTGAGCAAGCTGGCCTGGCAATTTTAGTTATTATTATAGGTGTGTGGTAGTATCTCATTAAAGTTCCAATTTGCATTTAGCTAATAATGGTGGACAGCTTTTCACGTGTTTGTCATATTTATATCTTCTTTAGTGAAGTGTGTGTTCATTGTTTTGTTTACCTTTTAATTGCATTGTTTTCTTATTAAATTTTGATAGTAAAGCCCTGGCTGATGTGGCTCAATGGATTGAGCATCAGCCTGCAAACCAAAGGGTTGCCAGTTCGATTCCCAGTCAGGGCACATGCCCGGATTACGGGCCAGGTCCCCAGTTGGGAGTGCACGAGAGACAACCACACATTGATATTTCTCTCCCTCTCTTTCTCCTTCCTTTCCCCTCTGTCTAAAATTAAATAAATTTTAAAAATTAAAAAAAAAGTTTTGAGAGTAAATTTGTATATTCTGGGTACAAGTTCTTTGTCAGATATGTGATTTATAAATATTATCTCCCAGTCTATGACCTGTTTTCTCATTTCCCTTAATAATGTTATTTGCAAAATAGACATTTAAAAATTTTGATGAAGTCCAAATTTTGTTAGCAAAATTTTAAAATGTCGTTTACAATAGTACATTTCTGTTACTTTGTTTTCTGTACAAAGTTTAAATTTCTTTCTTTGTTGGTAGTGATGGTGGTATTACTGCTATTATTTCTTACAGCTATTCTTTTTTTATTGTTCCAGTACAGTTGTCTCCATTTTACCCCCACCAATCCCCCCTGCCCCACCCATCCCTGCCTCCCACCCTCGAACCTACCCCTTTTGGCTTTGTCCATGTGTCCTTTATTCACGTTCCATGATGACCCTTCCACTGTTTTCCCCCATTATCCATCACCCCCATCCCCTCTGGTTACTGTCAATTTGTTCTTTATTTCAATGTCTCTGGTTATGTTTTGCTTGATTGTTTGTTTTGTTGATTAAGTTCCACTTATCGGTGAGATTATATGGTATTTGTCTTTCACTCACTGGCTTATTTCACTTAGCATAATGCTCTCCAGTTCCATCCATGCTGTCGCAAAGGGTAGGAGCTCCTTCTTTCTGCTGTGTATTATTCCATTGTGTAAATGTACCAGAGATTTTTTATCCACTCATTTACTGATGGGTACTTAGGTGACCTTGCATTTGGCACCAAAAGTGTGACAAATGCAAGGTCACATAGATTTTTTTCTTAGGTGTTGTTCTAAAATTTTTATAGTTTTATTTTTAGATCTATGATTCATTTCATGTAATTTTCATGTAACATGTGAGGATTAGGTTGAATTTTTTGCATATAGATGTCTAATAGTTCCGATAATGTTTGTTGAAAAGATTATCCTTTTCCCACCGAGTTTCCTTTGCAAATTTGTACAAAAAATTAGTTGTCTGTATCTACTTGTGTGAGTCTATTTCTGGGTTCTTGATTCTGTTGCATTGATTTATGTATTTATTCCTTTGTAAAAAACACACTGTTTTGATTACTATAGATTTAGAGTAAGTTCTAAATTCAGGTAGTGTGATTCTGACAATTTTATTATTCTTGTTCAAAATTATTCTAATTCTATTTCTTTTGCTTTCCTTTCCAAATAAATTTTAGATAAGTTTCTTAATATCTATAAAATTTTTGCTAGGATTTTGATTGCTGTTTCACTCAATCTATATATAAACTTGAGGAGAACTAACTTCTAAATTATATATATAAATTTTTTCCATTGTTATTTATTTAATTTTATTTAATATTTATTTTATTTTTCCTGTTACCATTTAGTTCTCTTATACTCTCCTCCACACAGCAATCACCACATTGTAGTCCATGTCCATGAGTACTTTTTCCTTTTTGCTCAGTCCCTCCACCCCCTAATCTCTGCCACCACTAACTGTCATCTGCTCTCCCTCTATGAATCTGTCTGTTTTGCTTGTTAGTTCAGTTTGTTCATTAGATTCCACATATGAGTGAAATCACATAGTATTTGTCTTTCTCTGACTGGCTTATTTCACTTAGCATAATGTTCTCCAGGTCAATCCATACTGTTGCAAAGCGTAAAATTCTCTTCTTCTTCTTCTTTTTTTTTTTTTTTTTTACAGCTGAATAGTATTTCATTGTGTAAATGTCCCATAGTTGTTTTATCTACTCATCTATTGATGGACACTTGGACTGCTTCCATATCCTGGAGATTATAAATAACACTGCAATGAACATAGGGGTGCTTGTGTTCCTTTGAATTAGTGTTTTGGGTGCCTTTGGATATATTTCCAGAAGTGGAATCGCTGGTGCAAAAGGCAGATCCATTTTTAATTTTTTGAGGCATTTCCATACTGCTTTCCACAGTGGCTGCCCCAGTCTGCATTCCAACCAACAGTGCAAAAGTATTCCCTTTTCTACACATCCTCACCAGGACTTGTTGTTTGTTAATTTATTGATGATAGCCATTCCAACAGGTATGAGATGGTATCTCATTGTGGTTTTAATTAGCATTTCTCTGATGATTAGCGACATTGCACATCTTTTCATAGGTCTATTGGCCATCTGTGCGTCCTCTTTGGAGAAGTGTCTATTCAAGCCTTTGCCCCTTTTATAACTGTTTGTGTGTGTGTGTGTATGTGTGTTGAGTTTTGTAAGTACATTATATATTTTGGATATTTAACCCCTTATTAGATGTATTGGCGAATATATTCTCCCATTCTGTGAGTTGTCTTTTTATTTTGCTAATGATTTCTTTTGCTGTGCAAAAACTTTTTAGTTTCATGAAGTCCTATTTGTTTATTTATTCTTTTGCTTCCCTTGCCTGGGAGACATATCTGATAAAAAATTTCTATGAGCAATGTTCAAGATTTTGCTGTCCATGATTTCTTGTAGGATTTTTATGGTTTCAAGTCTAACATTAAAGTCTTTGATCCATTTTGAATTTATTGTGTGTGGTGTAGGAAGGTGGTCTATTCATTTTTCTGTACATATCTTTCTAATTTCCCAGCACCATTTATTAAATAAACTATAATTAGCCCATGGTGAGTGCCTGCTTCCTCTGTCAAATAATTGACTATATAGGTGTGGGTTTACTTCTGGGCTCTCTATTCTGTTCCATTGATCTATTAGTCTGTTTTTATGCCAGACCTGGCTGTTTTGATTACTATGGCCTTGTAATATAGTTTGATATTAGGTAGCATGATTCCTCCAGCTTTATTCTTTCTCAGGATCACTGTTTCTATGTGGGGCCTTTTGTGGTTCCATGTACATTTTTGAAATATTTGTTCTAGTTCTGTGAAATGCATAATTGGATTCTTGATAGGAATTGCATTGAATCTATAGATTGCATTGGGTAGTATGGACATTTTAATGATGTTCATTCTTCCTATCCACAAACATGGTATGTCCTTCCAGTTATTTGTATCTTCAGTTTCTTTCTTCAGTGTCTTATATTTTCCAAGTACAGGTCTTTTACATCCTTGATTAGGTTTAGTCCTAGGTAAGCAATTGTGAATGGGATTGTTTTCTCTATTTCCCTTTCTGTTAGTTCATTATTGTCATATAAAAATGCAACTGATTCCTGAATGTTAATTTTGTATCCTGCTACTTTGCTGAATTCATCGATCAGTTCTAGTAGTTTCTTAGTGGAATCTTTGGAGTTCTCTATGTACGGTATCATGTCATCTGCAAATAAAGACAGCTTTACTTCTTCCTTTCCAATTTGGATGCCTTGTATATCTTCTTATGTGTGACCACTGTGGTTAAGAATGTCAGGGCTATGCTGATTAAGATAGGTGAGAGCAGACATCCCTGCATTGCTCCCTAAATTAAGGGGAATGCATGTAGTTTTTGCCCATTCAGTATGATGCTGGCAGTGGCTTTGTCATATATGTTGAGGTATATGTCCTCTATTCCCACTTTGCTGAGAGTTTTTATCATAAATAGATGCTGGATTTTATCAAATGTTTTACTGCATCTATTGATATGATCATGTGGTTTTTACCCTTCATTTTGTTTATGTGGTGAATCACATTTATTGATTCACGAGTGTTTTACCGAAGTAACATTTCCAGATTAAATCCCACTTGATCATGGTGTATGATCTTTTTGATGCATTGCTGTATTCAGTTTGCCAATATTTTGTTGGGGATTTTAGCATCTATATTCATCAGGGATATTGGCCTATAATTTTCTTTTTTTGGTGTCTTTATTGGTTTTAGAATTAGGATAATGCTGGCCTACTAAAATGAGTTTGGGAGCCTTCCCTCCTCTTGAATTCTATGAAATAGTTTGAGACGGAGACCTGTTAGTTCTTCTCAGAATATTTGGTAAAATTCACCTTTGCAGCCATCTGGTCCAGGGTTTTTGTTTTTTGGGAGTTTTTTTATTACTGCTTCAAATTCATTAGGTGTAATCTGTCTATTCAAATTCAGATATTCTTCCTGGTTTATTTTTGGAAGATTGCATGTTTCTAGTAATTTACTCATTTTTCCAGGTTGTCCAGTTTGTTTTCATGTAGTTCATAATATTTTCTTACAGTCCTTTGTATTTCTTTGGTGTCAGTTGTAATTTCTCCTCTTCAATTTCCAATTTTATTTATTTGGGTTCTTTCTCTTTTTTTCTTGATGGATCTGGTAAAGATTTATCAATCTTTATCGTTGCAGTCAAATAGCTCTTGGATTCGTTGATATATGTATCATTGTTTTCTGCTCTGACCTGTATTATTTCTATCCTTTTATTCAGTTTGGGCTCTGTTTGCTGTTCTTTTCCAAGTTTCTTTATGTGTGAAGTTACATTGTTTATTTGAGCTTTTTCTTGTTTTTTGAGATAGGCCTGTAATGCTATGAATTTTCCTCTTCGGATTGCTTACCCAGCATCCCATGGATTTTGGATCACTGTATTCTCATTTTCATTCCTTTTAAGGTATCTCCTGATTTTTTCCTTGATCTGCATAGAGAACCACTCATTGATTAATAACTTGTTATTTAGCTTCCATGTCTTTGCATGTTTTTCAGTGTTCTTCTTCTGCTTGACTTCTAGTTTCGTAGCATTGTGGACAGAGATAATGCTTGATATGATTTCAATCTTCTGAAATTTATTGAGACTTGTTTTGTGTCCTAACATGAGGTCTATCCTAGAAAATGTTCCATGTGCACTTGAAAAGTATGTATATTCTGC
>PVJD01018035.1:0-15731 GCA_004026545.1 Mormoops blainvillei | reverse complement strand
TCGACTGTTCCTGCACCTGGACCCTACAGTCATCTGTCACTCATGTGACACCCATTTCTGCCTGCACTTTGCACCAAGAGGGCGGGGTCCTTACAAGAGGTGCGTTCTGTGAATGATTTCCCAATGAGGAAGTGAGTGGATGAGCCCAGCCAGCCTGTTGCAACTTCTGCCCCCAGAGGACCTCACGCCCTTCCCTGCCCCGCCCATCCCCCAGGCCCTTCCTTCCCTGAAGCTCAGGCCCCCAGGAGCTGCAGCAGGGACAGCTCCTCTCTGTCCTCTTGTGGGAGGAAAAGTTCTCATTATTACACGGCTACTCCCACATGCAAATAATCACCTCTTGGTGGCCTACGAAATGCTTTAATTTCATTTAGCTGCAGATCTCTGCAATGGGAGGCCCTAGTGCACCTACTACCCAGGACCCCCTGGTACTTGTGTGACCGCCCCCCAGGAGCCCGCAAAGTCAGTGAGGAGAGGACACCCGGCACCTGGCCACCTCCAGCGGAAAAGCCACAACACCCCCCTTCTGCCTTGTCCACCCCTCTGTGATCTTGATGCTCTGCTTCACTGTTTGCCCAAACCCATTCGAACCCAGCTCACCTGTGATCCTTACCGTCCCTGCGAGTTCAGCACGCAGGCCTGGCCGCCCCCGTGTCCCAGCTGGGCCCCCAGCAGGGGCAAGGGTGCGGGAGGGGCTGCCTCGGGGCAGCGGCTGGAATCAAAGACGAGGCGAGGGCCCCGAGCAGGAGGACCACGCGGAAAAACGACGCATGGGTAAAGGCTGCCGACGCCCACCAAGCAGAGAACGGCATCTCCAGGAGGGGACGGAAAGTGGCACCTTCTCGCCAAGGGCAGCGCGCCCTCACGCCCGCTGGATCTGGAGACCCTGACGCTCATGTTGGGCGGACAGAACCCGTGAGTCAGGACCCAGGGGTCCAATTCTGGGTCTGCCTCTGGCGGACCATATGACCGTGTGTGAAGTTGCCAGGTCCCTCAGGGGGCCCTGCAAGGAGCAGATGGGGAGACGTCAGGGGTTTGCAGCCCGTAGGGTCTCTAAGCTCTTGCATCCAAGATCAAAAAGACCTGCATTCGCCACAAAGACACTCCACGTGCAGGGCCTTGTGCCAATGCGTTTGCAGTTGTCACACAGCACGGCCCCAGCCTGGGCTTCCTCCGGTGCCACCAGTGAAGAGGCTGTGCTTCTGGGTCAGACAGCATCTGAGCCCAAGAGGCATCCAAAGTCTGAGCCCTGCCACCAGGAGGACCTGGCTCACACCCCGCCCCACCGCACCCTGGGGGAGACCGCACGCCAGTGTTTTAACCGCGTTAGGCTTCGGTCTACCCCTCTGTAAAATGAGTCTACACAGCGGAGCTAATGATACAGCGCACGCTAGTGAAGATTAAAGGCGATGATTCCACACCTGGCACACAGTAGGTGCTTAAACATGGGCAATATCATGATCATTCACATCTAACCAAATGAAAAAGGCAGGTCAAAGTTAGTTGTTCTGGACACTGATGCAAAAAAAAAAATTCTTGAGTTAATCAAGAAACTCGCTTAGAATTATGTAACAAAGATTTAGGACTTCCAATTCAGTTGCAACCCTGTAACTCCTTGGGCTGCCGCCCCAGCCCCAATTCCTGGGACGCCAGATCCTTCCTGAGCCGACCCTAAATGCAGCCTGCTCGCCCACCTGCTCGCCCACCTGCTCGCCCACCTGCCCGCCCACCTGCTCGCCCACCTGCTCACCCCAGCGCCGCCTGCCACATTCTCCCAGATTCACCATTTCTTGGCCACCAGTTCATGAAGTGCCAACCCAGCCTTATGACCCTATAGTTCCATAGAAACCTTGTCAGATGGGGCTTATCACTCCAGCACGAAGACAATGGGACGTATTTTATCTCACCATCTAATGACCATCAAGTTCAAGACTAGTGCTCACAGACGTATACGCCTACGGTAGCAAGGCCGTTGCGTTAATGAGTGAGGACGCGCAGGGAAGGGCTCTTCGCTTGATATGTTGGCTTTTCTGCTGCCGGTGACCAAGGCTTTGTTGCCGTGGGGCAATGGGGCGTGGGGGAGACTGAGGGTAACGGAGACGCACTCAGATCAGCCTCCTCTTCACATTTTGGGGATTTCTCCAGTTTCCCTGATTTTTCCATGTTACTCAGATTTTTTAAAACCCAAATTTTTCAATACTGACCGTTTTTTTTTTTTTTAGATTTCGGGTGAAGTAAAACAGGCTGGATTCAGCCCCGCAGCCGCGGGCTTTCCTTGGGCCTCCCGCACCTCGTGCTCACCATCGCCTCTAGTGGGTGTGGCGAGAGGAGAGCGGCCAGAGTCGCCAGGCCTGGCTGTCCAGGGCGCGCGCTGCCCGAGGGCACCACGCCTCAGAGCGCGCTTCTGTCTGAGCACCGGAGATGCGCACCTCGAGCTTCAGTGGTTTTCCAGCAGAGGGCAGTACCGTGTCATACGCCAACAAAGTCAACACATGACAGTAACTTTCAACAGATGGAAGTGAAGCGTCTTAAGTGAGGGATGACCTTTTTCAAATTCCCACAAAGATGTCGTGAAAACCAGCGGCAGCTCTGAGGGTGGAGGATGCAGAAGGGAACGAACGATAGTCCCAAATGCCGATGTTGGCGAAGTTACGGACCTAGAGGGCCTAGAACAGCTCACAGCTGGGAGCAGTGTAAACTGGGGCCCCCCTCTTTGGAAACTGCTTGGCGGTGCGCCATCTAGCCGAAACCAGACACCCATGACCCAGCAATTCCACGAGGTGTGTACCCCACAGCATATAGACATAGGAGCAGAGAAACAAGCTCTAGAACACCCACAGGCATCCCGTGGGTGACACCGGAGAGCGCTAACACCCACCAGCCATCGGAAGATGAGTAACTGGTCTGTTCACACAGCGAACACCAGACAGCAGCACAAACTAACAAACTGCTACTGTGCCCATAACATGCAGGAAACTTGTAAACCACCAGGAAGAAGACGAAGTCCCAGGAGAGGAGGACACCCTTGCGATTCTATTCGTATGCAACGCAAATGGCAGGCAGAGCCAACCGTGGCGTCAGAGGGATGGTGGTCGCCCTGAGGGGCTCGCGGGTGGTGGCAAGGGTCCCGGGCAGTGTGGCTGTCCACCTGAGGGGAGACCACATGGGAGGGTTCACTGTGGGAAAACTGAGTGTCCACGTGCTACACGCTAGTCGTCAATGTCACAGTGGGGCGTCCGTGTGTGGGCTGTGCAGGGAGGGGCTTCAAAGGAGGAGGGAGGGGACACCACAAGGGCGGGCATTGCCCCCTCCTGGCATAACGTTCATTCCAGAACCGCCCAGAATGGCAGACAGCGCGTTGTCACCGAGGAAAACAGCTTCCCCGGATCAGCGTGTCGCAGGCTGGCTTCCCAAACGTGGCAACTCGGGCTCCCTGCTCTGGCCGCCGCGGATGTGGGGTGGGCGTCTGCGATGCGAAAGCATTGCTGGCCTGTTTTCCGGAGGAAGTGAAAATGCTACACGTTTCCAGCACGTCATTTAACAACTGATCACCGCGCTGGAGCTTGGTGAAGCCGACTGGGGATTCCAACAGGATGGGCAGCCACCTACTACCCCCTCCCCACCAGTTTCAAACAGAGACACCCCCAGCTGGCAGAGCCATCAGGCCGACGTCTGTGAAATGATGCTGCACCCCGATCCTGCAGGACAAACTGGCGTGCACAGTGTTTCTCTATGAGATATCGCCATACCCCCATGTTCACAGAGAAACACTGCAGGCATCCATGTTTGCCCCCCAAAAACATGGGAGGCCGGCAATATTTTTCAAATAATTATTAGGCAATGCCCGCGTTTGCCCTCCATCTACTCAGATGCAGCCAGTTCATAAGTGAAGCGCTGCCACACGCAGGTGCTCACCGGCATCTCCTCTCTGAGCGTGTGACCCTGCATTGGCCCTGCTTCCGATGACGCCTGGGGGTGGCCAGGCGGACAGGCGGCCGGCGTGCGACAGGTGGCTCTCCGCCAGCAGCAGGCTGGCTGACCCTGGCCAAAGCAGACTGTCTCCATTCCTTTAAGCTGCCCAGTCTGTCACCTGTCCTCTGGAATTAGCCAGGAACAAAACGTCTCCTTGTGAGGCAGGTATGGGGTGTGAATTTTATATAGAAATATTTCAGATGGCAACATTTCATAGAGAAATATTGCATGTGCTGATGTTTGTCCCTTAAATATTTGTGTGAGGCAGTGTTTTGCAGAGAGAAGCTGTGGTTCCCTGAGGTGTGCCCCACGTAAAACCCAAAGGAAACGCAGCCCACAGCAAAACTTGGGGGGAATGGCAGACCCTCGAACGGGGGCTGCGGTCCACCCAAGGCTTACGTTGGGGTGGGGGTCCAGCCCTCAGGGTCTCCACAACCCCTCCTACAGGCTAGTTCTGGTGGGTGCAGTCCCTCATCGAGAGGTTCGGTGGATCCCACGAGGAGCTGCCACGAGGAGGCGGCTGTTTGGAACACCTGCCGCCGTGAGTGGCACCCAGCTCCTCCTCCATAGGGGAGACAGACCGCCCACATTTGTCCCCCCAGCCAGCATTTCAATGGCTGCAGCCTCTCGTTAAGAGGGAGTGCAGACCCCTGTATGTCCTCCCCCACAAACTTCTGGGGGCTGCAGCCCTTCTTAGAGAGGGACTGCCATCCCCCACAATGGTGGCCCGCTGCAAACCTCAGGGGGGCCGCAGCCCTTTCTACAGGATTATGAAATAATGGCGAACCCCAATGTCTTGGCATGCCAACACGGGCATATGCAATATTGCCATACCCTCATGTGGGGCGGGGGAAACATGGGCACACGTGATATATCTCTGTGAAATAGTGACAAACCCCTTGTCTGGGGCAGCAAGTGTGAGTATACGCAATACTTCCCCATACTGAGGTACAGGACTATTTCACTGAAAAACATTGCGTAAGCCAACGTCTCTCATGTCCCAGGGGGACAGCTGTGAGTCACGTAAGAGCTCCTCCCAGGTCCCACATTTCCTTCGGCCGCCTGGGCTCCAGAATTAGTTGCTTCCCACGGTCACACCAGTGCAGCTCCTCTGCCTGCAGCGGCTGAAATGGAGAGGTGCCCGGGGTGCACGTCCCCACGGGAGGCCTTGGCCAACGCCCAGCAGGTGGGAGAACATGGAATCCAGCTTTCCCGCCTGAGTCTGCACAGGCCCTGCAGGGCATTTACCAAACAAAAACAAAAAAACCCGCCCTAACTTGGCTTCCTGGCTTCCTGGCTTCCTGGCCTCCTTGCAGAGGTCCCTGGGACACAACCTTAATAAATGGCTTGCATGCCAGTCTCTGTCTCAGGATTTGGTGCCGGGGACCCTGACCTGAAACAGGGAAAAGTGGGCTCTAGCATCTGAGAGATTTCGAAACCTGACGCTGGCCGCGCTGGGCCTCCTGCCTCCCACACAACACATGCCTGTGCATCAGGTTTCTGCCAACCCAGCAATCGGCTTACGACAAGCTTGCAAGCCGCCCAAGCATTTCCAGGATTTGCTATTACTCGAGTTGTAATGTTTTCTTTGGGTACACAGGCCTGCTCCCACGGGCCAGTCCTCCGTCCCTGGCTTGGCACTCGGAGCACACTTTCTCATAAAAACACCCGTGGTGGCTAAGACCGGCGCAGCGCCACCAATGACAGGGCCTTCCCCCAAACACCTTCTGAACCCCTGTGCGGCTGAGCTCAAAGTGCTACCTGAGTTCCGGCAGCCGAGTCCACTTCCAGGCTGTGCGGGGAGCAAGGTGTCCTCCCTCAGAGCCCAGGCTTCTCTCCAGGACCTTGGGTCGCAGCTCTAGGTCTATAATCTGAGCCGACCCGGACCTGCCACTCGCCACAGCTGACCCTCAGCTGGGCCCCTGGGCCTCTGTCCCCTGAAGGCCCCACCTGTCCAACGCACACAAGAATCCCTCTCTCACGCGATGATAGTGTAATTCGTAGATAATAGTGTAATTCGTAGATAATAGTAAACGGGGAATAAGCCCGTGGGAAGGTGTCCCACGGCCTGATGCTGAGCAAAGTTGCCACGTGCTACCAGGTTGGGCTAAATCAACCCTCTCCTCACGTGGCACGCAGCACGGCACGGGTCCTGCAGAAGTACATTTGGTGGTGCCTGCTGGCGTACATTCACACAGGCCCCAGCGAGTCCACTCATTCCCAAGAGGAACAAGGGCAGGGAGCCACCCCGAGACAGGCCAGAACGTCGCCGCAGCTCTGTTTACGATGGCAAAAGCGGGAAACGACCCAACGCCCACCGCCAGCAGGGGCCGGGGGGTTAGCAGCGTGTGGCGGGCCCTAATGATAGAACCGGCTCGGCAGGGCAAAGGAATGAGCCACGGCTCCAGTGACACCCGTGAATTCCACAGACACTCTGCTGAGCTCAGAAGCCAGGCATGAAAGCGTGTGTATTATGTGATTCTATTTAGATCAAGTTCAAAAACAGGCGACACAGTCTTAGTTCAGGCTGCTACCACAAAGCACCATAAACCGAGCAGCTTATAAACAATAGAGATTTATTTCTCGCAGCCCGGGGGGCTAGATGTCCCCGATCAGGGTGCCAACAGGGCCAGGTTCGGTTGACAGTATCCAGGCTGCAGACACCTTTACGTAGAGTGACCACATGACCCATCAATTCCACTCCTAGGTGCACACGCGAAGAATGGAAAACAGTGCAAGCAGACACTTGTACGCAGATGTTCACGGCGCACTCTTCACAGCTACCGAAAGGCGGAGACAACCCCGGCGTCTGTCAGCCGATGAGCCGGTAAGCAAAACGTGGTCTATCCATACAAAGGGACAGCATTCCTCCCCAGGAGGGAGAAAGGGCCGGTGCATTCTAGAATGTGGTCGAACTTGAAAATATTATGCTACGTGAAAGAGGCCAAACACAAAAGGACCCGCATTGTATAATTCCACTTACATGAAAAGTCCAGCCCTGGCTGGTGTGGCTCGGGGATTGAGTGCCGGCCTGCGAATCAAAAGGTCGCTGGTTCAGTTCTGTGTCAGGGCATGTGCCAGGGTTGCGGGCCAGGTCCCCAGTTGGGGACATGCAAGAGGCAACTGAGAGATGTTTCTCTTACTCTCTTTCTCCTCCTCTCTTCCCTTCTCTCTAAAAATAAAATCTTTAAAAAGAAAAGAAAAGAAATGTCCAGAATGTCAAATCCACAGAGACAGAAAGCAGATTAAGGATTTCCGGCGGCTGGGGGGAGGGGCAACAAGCAGGGAGTGCTTGCGGAGGCCGGGCTTCCAGCTTGGGGTGATGAAAAGGCCCTGGAGCCAGGGAGTGGTCATGGTTGCCCAACATCGTGAATTATTATTTAACTCCACTGAGTTGTACACTTTAAAATGGTTACGACGATAGCTTTTTACATTGTCTGTATTTTGCCACATGAAAAAAAGAAGTTAGGCCTGGAGTTACCCTATGACTCAGCAATTCCACTCCTAAGCACGTGCCCAAGAGAACTGAAAACATGGCCACACGAAGACCTGCCCAAGGTTGGTCCCAGCAGTGTGCTTCCTACCGACCCTGCTGGAGGAAGCGACCCGACGTCCACTGGATGATGGCGGATGTTTTAGTTTCCAGGCGCTGCTGAGAAAAGTCCCCACCAGCTGGGTGACTTAAGACAGCAGAGACGGCTGGTTCCGGAGGCTGGAAGTCTGAAGCAAAGGCGTTGGAAGGACCACGTTCTCTCTAAAGCCCGCGGAGGGATCCCCCCGCCTCCTCCAGCGCCTGGGGGTGGCCGGCTGTCCTTGGCATCCCTGGCCTTGTCACTGCATCGCTCCTGCTGCTGCCGCTGTTGTCACATGGCTGCCTTCTGTGTGTCTTCTAAGGACACTCATCATTGAGGGCTCGCCCCACAGTCAGCCTTAGGTTAACTAATGACATCGGCAAGGACTCTGCTTCCAAGTACGGCCACCCTCCCAGGCACCGAGGGTTAGGACTTCAACGTGTCTCTTCTGGAGGGCACATTCAGCTCACGACAGCAGAGAAACAAAATGGGGCAGATCCGCACAGCGGAGTATTGCTCAGAGATAAAAGGGAGTAAAATACTGACACGTGACACTACGCGCAAAACCTGAGAATGTGGCCCTAAGCGAAAGAAGCTCAACGCAAAAGGTCGCGCTGCTGGATTCTGTTTCTGTGAAATGCCCAGGGCCGGCACCTCCGTCGGGGCAGGGCGCGGGCTCGGAGCCGGGGGGAGGGAGAGTGAGGAGCGGCTGCTAACAGGAGGAAGTTTATTTTTGGAGTGACGGAAATGTTCAGAAATTAAATAATGGGAAGAGTCGACCAACACCGTGAATAGGTTAAAAACTACAGAATTGTACACTTTAAAAGGGCGAATTTATGGTATGTCAATTATGTCTCAATAGGAAAAAAAAAAAAAGACCCTGTTAAAAGGGTGAAAAAGAACAAGCTCAAACTGGGAGAAAATATTTGCAAACTACTTATTTACCAGAAGACTTGTATTCAGGTTATTTTTTGAAAGAGTCTCAAAGTCAATAGTAAAAAACAATCTAACTAGCAAACGAGCAAAGGGCATGAAGAGACATTTCACTGAAAAGATATCGAGGTGGAAAATTACCACATGAAAGGGACTCAATGTCGTGAGCCCCTGGACGAGTGCAGCTTAAACCCGCAGCAAGTGCAGGAATCGCCGCACACCTGCCGGCGTGGCTGAAATAAAAACCTGCAACAACACGCAGTGCTGGCGAGGATGTGGAAAACCCGCATCGCTCCGGCATCGCTGCTGGGAATGCAAAATGGCACGGCCACACCGGAAAATGGTTTGACGGTTTCTTACAAAACTAAATATGCCTTATCATACCAGCCGGAAATTACACTCTTGAGCGTTCACCCGGAAATAAAAACTTACGTACGCACAAAAACCCGCATGGGACTGATCGTCGCCGCTTTATTCATAGTGGCCAGAAACTGGGAAAAAAAAACTGTCCCTCAAGAGAACTGTTACATCCACGCCGCAAATACTAGTTAGCAATCAAAAGCAAAACACTGATACACGTAATAACTTTTATGAATCTCAAGGGAATTGGGTGGAGGTGGGGGGAGTAGGCCAATCTCTAAAGATTACATGCTGCCCCGACAGGTGTGGCTCGGTAGGTGGGGCACCGTCCTGCAAAATGAAAGGTCACTGGTTCGATTCCCAGGCAGGACACCTGCCTGGGTTGCAGGTTTGGTCCCCGTTCAGGCATGTGCAAGAGGTAGCCCATAGATGTTTCTCTCTCACATCCATGTTTCCCTCCCTCTCTCTCTCCCTCTCTTCCCTATCTCTAAGGATAAATAAATGAAATCTTTTTTTTAATTACATGCTATATGGTTTTGTTTATATAACATTATTTTCTTTATTTTTTTAAAAGATTTATATTTATTTTTTAGAGAGAGGGGAAGGGAGGGAGGAAGAGTGGGAGAGAAACATTAATCGGTTGCCTCTTGCATGCCCCAAACCGGGAACCTGGCCCACAACCCAGGCATGTGCCCTGACTGGGAAGTGAACCGGCGACCTTTCAGTTCACAAGCTGCATTCAACCCACAGAGGCACACAAGCCAGGGCTGCATAACATTCTTTAAGTGACAAATCACAGGGATGAACAGGTTAGCGTTTCCAGGAGTTAGGAGCTGGGGGAAGGGAGATAAAGGGGCAGCAAGAGAGAGGCTGCAGTTCACGGCAGCGGGTCGGCTCTGCATCTTGACTGGTTGCTACACAGATCTACACACTCAGTAAAATTGCATAAAACCACACACACACGCACACAGACGCACACACAAGGTATGGCTGGTAAAGGTCATAAAGGTATGACCTCCAGAGAAGGTCTGCAGATTGTACAAATGTCAAGTTCCTGGTTATGATTTTATACTATAATTATGCAAGACGACCGCACTGGGGGAATCTGGATGTAGGGTATGTGGTGACTCCTTATGTATGTTTTTTGAAACTTCTTGTGAATCTAGAACTAGCTCAAAATAATTTAAAAGCAGATTATTTATTTACAAAAACCTTGAACGGCCAGTGCCGCCTGAGCACTAACCAGCGAGACAGAGTCCAGCTGTTACCGACCGAACAGCAGCGGCGGCCGCCGCCGCCCTCCAGGCCAAATTCCAGAGGCAAAGCTTTGGTGATCGAGGCAAGGAGTCTTTCGTCAAAAGCTTCACAATTTTGGAATAACAGCTCTCCACAGGGCTTAGTTCACGGAAGCCTATCAGTCAAGGCTAAACTCTTTAACACCTCAGCTCCCCTGTCATTCTCCCTGTTAGTTTTTAGCTACCTTATTTCCATCGGGTTAGTTTATAAACTGAAACGACATAAGATACAAATGCTACACAGTTTTGGAAGGATAGCAGGCTCTGCCACAGAGCTCGTCCCCTCTAGAGCACCCAAAGAAGAGTAACCCCGCCACCCCCTGCCCGGCCTGGGCCGTGCCCGGGGCTCCTTCCCATCCAAAACAGCTGCAGCAGATCACCCAGGCACCCTCGAGGAAGAGGAGAGCCCGAGGGCCCGAGGGCCCTTCTTTTAGTTCAAATCTCCTTGCCCATGATTCCTTGCGCTCTGGAGGCGTCCAGCTCCTCAGCCGGTCCTGGCCTGGGCTGGTTACCGTTGCTGCGGCCCCATCCTCCTAGCGCCCCTGCCCCACTTCTCCCCAGCGATCAGACCTCTTGTATCACAGCCACAAAGATAAACGAAGCAGACCTCAACGCGAGTGAGTTCCCAATCTAGAGGAGAGCAAGATACGTGACAAACCATAAGACGATTGGTAAGACCTGTCAAAGCACTGAACAGAGAAAAGGGATTGTTCACTCTGACCCTCAAAATCAGAGAAGGCTTACTGGAGGAGGTGATATTTCAGTAGAAGATGAGGACAAAAGCCCTGGCCAGAGATTTGCCCTGGCCTGTGTGGCTCAGTTGATTGGGCATTTGCCCCACAAACCGGAAGGCTGTGGGTTCAATTCCCAGTCAGGGCACAGGCCTGGTTGTGCAGTCAGTCCCTGGTCAGGGCGTGTACGAAAAGCAACAGAGCAGTGTTGCACTCCCACACTGATGTTTCTCTCCCTCCCTTCCCCGCTCTCTAAAATCAACAAGCATGGCTTTGAGGATTACAAAAAAAAAAAAAACAGACAGAGATTTGGACCCAAGGATGTGGGTCTTTGAGTGCCATGCTGAATTTTTCTCTGGACAATGGAGTCTCACGCAGGTTTTTGAGCGCAGGGCTAATGTGGCATTATCTCAGCAGCACGTAGAGATTAGATTGCCCCAACGGGGGAGGTTAAAGGTTAGGAAACCAGTAACAATGCTGTTGCCATAATTCAGATAAGCAATGATAAGGGGCTGCTTCGGAGTCCTGGGAAGCCAGGGTAATGATGGGAAACGTTCCAGGGAGTGGGGCTGGGCCCATCTGGTGACTAATTGGATGTGGGGGCCCAAAGGAAGATAACACAAGATTTCGATCTTGGGTGACCTGGCGAATGGTGATGCTACGAACTGATCTAGGGACTCAGGAACAGTGTGAGGGGGGAGGTGATGAGGGTGACTGGGGTCAGGTGGGGTTGGAGGTGTTCCAGGGACACCCTGACGGAGGGTGACAGTCCTACAGGAAGTGGGAAATCTGAGTCAAAAACTTGGCAAAAGCCCCGGTCAGGTAGCTCGGTTGGTTAGAGTATCGTCCCAGTACGACAAGGTTGTGTGTTCAATCCTCAGTCAAGGCACATATAGGAATCAACCAATAAATGCATAAATAAGTGAAGCAACAAATCAGTGTCTGTCTGTCTGTCTCTCTCCCACCCCCTCCTCTCTCTCTAAAATCAATCTTTTTTTTTTTTAAAGCGGGAAGAAAATGTTGAGCACCGAATTATGGATAATTTTTGTTTGGTTATCATTAGGATCCTTAACGAGCACATGTTACTTTTATAGTTGCAAAGAGAATATGCTATTGTTTAAGAACAAAGAAAGCAGCAGACAGGTGGGCGTCTGGGAGAGCGGAGGGTCCCAGACACGGCAGAGCCGGTGACAGAAACCGCAGGGCTAGAGTCAGTTCGGTGCGGATCATATAGTCACAGTGTGTTTCCTCACCGCCAGGCTCTGGGGCCATTGCAGCAAGGAGGACAATCACCATGACGGACATGTCCCATCCTCAGGGAACCCCAAGGAGTGGGAAGCCACCAAGGCGGGAAAGAGGAACAGATGTCCCACTTTGCAAAGAGGCAAGTGAGGGCTGATTCTGGAAGCTGCAGAACATGATGTCTGTCTGGGCAAAAATCTAAAATCCTGTAAGCCCTGGGAAAAGAAGGCCAGTGTGGATGGTCCTTCGGAGGCTGCCGGATCCAGAGGTCACCTGCATCAAAGGAAGCTCACGTCCCTCCCCGGGAGGAGAAGAGAGAGGAGACTGCGCATCTGGGTGTCAACCCAACATGTGACAGAGCGCGCTGAGGGCAGTCCGGCGAGTCGTTCAGAAGTGCCTGAGGGGTAAATGCGAACTTTTAATAAATGGGCTGCCGTTGAGCCAGAGAAAGGTCTTGAGACCTCACAGCTCTCCTCCTGGCCTGTGTATCATTTTTTTAAACCCTGCAAATAGATAATGGCTCAGGACAAAGGACAACTTAAGCAATCCAACGTCTCCAGAGAAAGGACCGCCGGCAGACCCACTGAGGTGCAGAGCCCCACAGCAGGCTTGTTGAGCAACCGCTCGATGACTGACTTCCGGGAACGTGGAGACCGGTGTCCAGTCCTGAATGACAGGGTGCAGTGATACCCTCTAGGACCCTCTCCAGCTCTGAGACCCTTGGCGTCTGAAAGCGCCCTCTGCACAGACCCACTGAGCAGCCCGCCATCTTGGCAAGCTCATCACATTACAACCGAGCTCTGGCTGGTGTGGCTCAGTGGGTTGAGTGCCAGCCTGGGGACCAGCAGGTCGCCAGTTCGGTTCCCGGTCAGGGCACAGTCATGGGTTGCGGGCCAGACCCCTAGTTGGCGGCGCGCAAGAGGCACCCCATCGATGTTTCTCCTGCACATTGATGTTTCTCTTCCTCTCTTTCTCCCTCCTTTCCCCTTTCTCTAAATATAAATAATTTTTTTTTTTTTAATAAAGTGAGCGGATGAGTCAGAAAACACGCAATTACAAAGGGACGGGGAGACCTGGGGACAAGGACAGTCAGAATATGCCTTTCTCAGCTTAAAAAACAAGCAAACAAAAAAAGCCATCGTGCAAAGCCTCTCCGGCCTTGGACACGCCAGGCATCTGATAGGTGACGACCCCTGTTCCCGCCACCAGCTCCGCTCTGTCTGCATGATGTGTCCATCTGTTCCAAGAGCTGTGACAAAGGACCACACATGGGGTGGCTTAAACAACGTAATTCATTTTCTCACAGTCCTGGAGGCAGACCTCCCATGGCAAGTCCAGCAGAGCCAAGCTCTGTTGTGAGCTCTCTGCCCGGCTTGCAGACGGCCACCTTCTCCCCTAACCTCATTTTCCGGGGGACCGGGGGGCAGCAAACTCTCTTATAAGGACACTAATCCCATGGGATCCGGGCCCCTACCCGTGGGACCTCATTTATCCTTACTTCTTCAGAGACCCCCATCCCCAAATGCAGTCACACTGAGGGCTAGGGTTCCACACATGAATTTCAGAGGGACACAAAGATTCGGTGTAGGACAAGTGGGCACCTGCCTCTCACCATGCCCACATCAGCTTCCACGGCTTGTGACCCAGCTGCCACCCCCTTGGCCTCCTTTCTGGGTCCTTCCCCCCCGGCCCTTCCAGCTGGTGGACTGGCTGGTGTGGCATGACTGCCCCGAACAGTCTTCCAAGGGCCAATGGCAACTAGGTCCTCACAGTGCAGACCGAGCCCTCAACCCCCACCCGGTCCCCAGGTCCACAAGCCTTTAATCTCAGGACCCTGACCCCCAGTCCGGACCTGGGCACCCTTTTTTCAATGCGAACATTCAAGACCGTCCATGACCTGTTCGACCCACAGTATCTAACATTTACCAACGAATGCGACGCGATGATGGCTAGCGTTGCTTGACCACCCACTGTGACTCACTCACTCGACGCCCACTCCTTCGAGGTGGGTCCTGTGACTCTTCCCCATTTAGGGCGCTCAGCCACAGACGGGAGAAGGACTGCCCCCAAGCCACATGGGAAGGTCATGCCAGGATTTGCACCCAGGCAGGTGGGCCCTGACGCCCCCAGGGAAGAAACCTCTGCCCAGCCCACCTCTCCAGCTGAAGAGATTGGTCAGTGATGTGCCTGAAATGCCTGCCTCCTCCCAAAGCCTCCATTTGTCCTGAAGAATTGAAAGGGAAAATTCCAATAATTTAGCTAGCAATTCACAACATTATTTTTATGCTAAACATGCCTCTCAGGTGGCGTAGAATACAAAATGTTAGAGCATATTGAAGGTAAAGCTGATTTCAGCGGGATGGGTCCTGGGGGCCTTTCTCCTCCTGCCCCTTAGGGTCCAGAGGCGGGCGAGCTGGGGAGCCCCGGCTCCCACCCCGCCCCATGCCACTAGACCACCCCCTTTTCCCCAGCACCCCACCCTCTGTCCTCCGAACCCCCACAGCGTGTCCCCCCCACCGGGCTCTCATTTGCCATCTTGCCAGCCACCTTGCGACACTCACGACACTTTTTGTGGGCAGTGTCCAGCCTTTCCAGTAAAATCAGTGGCTCTTGGCAGGCGGGAGCCTGGCTATCGCCTCTCGGCCTGACCCAGAGCCACATCCTGCTCACGACACCCCCCGCCCCCCCAGCGTACTGGCTGAGCACTCCAACGGCAGGCACATCCCCCTAGTTTGGCGCCATCCCGACAGAAAAGCTTAGGGCCCTTTCAGAGGGACCCAACGTCCCATAAACTCTAGCTTTGATTGGCTAAGTCTAGTTTGTCACCAGGCAGAAGGGGAAGCCGGAGGGAAATCTGTCACTCACACAAACGTGCAGAGCTGTGTTGTCATCTTAAAGTCACTAGGCGTGCTCCCTGCCCAACCAGCTCTGCCCTGCTCCTTGTGCATCGCTTGGCGCTGGCCTCCCAGACAAGGTCAGACCCGCTCTGAGATCTGCTCTGAACGCCAGGAAGCTGCTCTCGGGGGCCTTCCTCTCGGTCTACAGGCGTCTGGGTGGCGTTCAGTCGCTGCTTATTTTCTGTGCATTGGGTCTGTGTCCCCCGCACCTGGCAGGCAATTAATAAATTAATTTATTAGTAAGTGCAATTAATAAATGCTGGTTAAACGACTGAATGAACACTCTCCTGAAAACATGACCCCCGCCCCCGCCGACCTGTCCACCCGATTGTCCCGTCAGAGGGTCGCTCAGGGAGGGGCCTGGGCTGACTCAGGCTTCTGATTTGCCCAGGAGAGCAGAGCTCAGGGTCGGAGCTTGGGGAGACGCCCAGGCCAGCCCTGACGACACAAGGCCAAAGACGCGAAGTCAGGGGGGAGCTGCTGCAGGTCTCCGGGGCCTCCTGGTTCAATTCCCATCCTGTGCTGCCATCTGCAGGACACAGCGGCGCTCTCCAGGACGATCAGAGGTGCGGCGAACTTGGCTGGGAAACACAGAATCACCCTCATTATCAGGGCGTTTGATCCAAGTGAGGTCAGAGCACTGGAGAAACTCACTCATTGTTACATCCCCCTTGCTTGCAGGAGCCACGCCCACTGCTCATCGCCCACGCTCGGACCTGGCCGGACCAGGGG
>PVJD01018034.1:0-15721 GCA_004026545.1 Mormoops blainvillei | reverse complement strand
AAAACTGGCTTTCAATTTAATCAGAAGTGAAAAGTGAGATTATTGATTTATAAAGTGGGAAAATGGTGATTCGATGTAACTGGCCAAACTATGACTCAGAAATTATACCAAACACTATTTTCAAGGACTAATTATACTCAAATGAAATTTTCACTGTGATAAATTAATATAAAATATTATTTAATAGAAATTGTATGTACACAAAATATCTAAAGTTATTACAAATGAATAAGAAAAACTTTTCTTTTACATCAGTATTTCCTCAGGTAAGGATATTTATTTCAAAGCAATTGCAGAAATATGTACAGACAGAGAGGGAGGCAGAGGAAGAGAGGGAGGAAACAGAAAGAAAATGGGAAGAAATAATTGAGAAAAAGAAAAACTAATGTTTAATAAACAAACAATATAATCTAAGAAGTTAGTTTTTTAATCTGTACCTTGGAAATGAAAAGTTTATAGTACCTTGGATATTACTGTAAATGTAGTATTACTCCATAAATACTTCTTGATTCTTGACTTACCATAGGATACCTCAATCTGTTTTTCCATGAAAAACCAGTACTGAACATATTCCATGAGATGTGTGCACTGCCCACGAAAGAAAAATGTTCTGTTCAATGGAAATAACCTAATCCATTTGCTTTATTTAATTCTGTATCCTTCACGCCAAGAACTAGGCATTGCACATAGCTGTTCAAAAAAATGTTAATTGAATGAGTCAGTTAAATTGATAAAACTATGTGTAGTAAATCTCTTCTTTTGGAACATATTTTTAAAATATATATCTGTGTTTATATCTACATCTATATTTATATGTGTAATATAAATTACATTATTTAAACTCAAGTGCCCAAGAAATATATCTCTACTTTTTATAATTATTCAGTTCTTAGTTCCTACATACCTAAGTGACAAAACAGTTCATCACAGACATTCCATAGGATCTCTCCTATTAGGATCAAATTATGACAAAATTTTTCTTACATAATCATAAATTATTTAGTGTGAGTTTGAGTAATCTGATCTGACTGAAGTTCTGATTGCCTCTGGGGTGTGTGTCATCCCTGTCTATCCACCTGGTCTGAAGTCTGTTACCAAACAAAAATGAAGGTTTAGCTGCCTATTGCCACAAAAGGCAAATTCTAGAGGCAGAACCTTGTGAGAAAGGAAAAAGCTGTCAGATGCTGAGCAGTCTGGGAGAATGAGAGACTCCCCATCTCAAAGCTCATCACCTGCACAAAACTGATACAAACCCCAGCTGTCCTCAGCAAGAGCAAAACGAAGCACCAACAAAAAAGTGTCCGGAGTTCCTGCTCCATTTTAAAGTAGCATCCTTTGAAGCCCCAGGCTGCTAAGCTGTCCTCCAGCTAGCTTAGCTTGTTCCCAGCCACTGTCTGAATTTAGGTTCCTTCCTAGAGGCTGGAGTGGAGCCATTGCTACCATTCCATGCAGCTTCTATGCTCCCAGGCCAGCGAGCGCACAAACACACCAGCGAATGTCTTCACAGGTCAGGGGGAGAGGGAGGGAGGGGACGACTCCGTCCTGGAGGCCACGGCCCATTTGACTGCTAAGGTCACATGGCCCATGGAGCGAACAGGCCAGTGCACAGTCCAAGTGCAGGTCCTGAGTAATACACTGCGAGCAAGAGAGAGTTTATTTGGTCCCTTGGGTTTATATTAGCTCTGGGTGCGGGATGAACTAGATGCTTTCCCAGAAGGACCAGTTAACTTCCTAAACTTTCATGCACTTTGGGTAGTTCCACCTCCCAACCAATCCCTTCTTTCCCAAGGCAAAACTGACAGCCTTTTTCCATATAGGCCCTCCCACCGCCACCATTTTAACTTCTGTTGTGCTCATCCCTGCTTTCTCCTGTTCCCACCCCCAATCTGGTACCAGAAGGGAATAGGAGGGCCTTTTTTTCCTTTATCCAATTATCTTGCTACCCTTGTGCATGCTTAGTGTAAGAAACTCTTCCTGCCACCGACTCGCTTTGGGCAGGGGAGACTCCTGTGGCGCTCTGCCTCTGTATGAAGCGAGTTGCTCACACTTGGGGCCTCCCTGCAGCGACCCACCAAACCAAAAGTCTAAATAAAGGGACCCTGGAAACCCCTGCATGGCCTCTCAGGCAGTGGCCGAAGGCAGCCTCATTGGGAGGGCTGGACCACTGCACTAGGGACAGGGCTCCCACAAGCCACTTGCTCAGTTACCTGGGCAACACACCCTGACCATGGAAGCAAAACTCAGTGTTCTCACCATGTTCGCAGAGGTATTGTCTGGCTGCATGCCGTGCCCTCAGTGCTCAAGCCTTTGACTTCTGTCCCCAAGGGGCATGACTAGGTTCACAAGCAGCTCCCAGGTTCCATTCCTGTGGCCTAGCTCCATCTCTCTCAGAGACCCCTCGTATCCCCAGCCCTCAGCTCCGCTCCCTGTGGTCTGGACAGACTCTCTGTGGGTATCAGTTCTTGGCTGCTCCTGCACAGTCACTGGTTCTGTGCAGAGCCTGGTCCTATTTTCCATGCAGGAGGGAAAAAAGAAGCTGCCATTTAGGTGGAAGAAAAATGTTAATGAGCTTATCTAGAAACTAGATTTGCATAGCTGTCATTTTTTAATTTTAATCGTGTATTTACTTGGTTATACTTTAAGGGAGCGGATGGAGATTATTATGAAGCTACTAACTACCTGCTCAGCCCCATCCCCAGCCACAGCTCCATGTTGCTACTACATCTTTACTATGCTCGTGGCTCAAAAACTTTAGTATTTCTTTGTCTTGGTTAGTGCCTAATAAACTCTTAGGAGGCCTGTGATTCTATATCTTTATATCCAGAATATTCTGCTCTGGTAAGTATGAGGAAGGGAGTCTTTGCTGTGGTGGTCTGAAGGCCTCTTTCTCTAGACAGGGTAAATTTCTTTCTTTCTTTCTTTCCTTTTTTTTTAAAAATATATTGCCTAGCTAATCACCCTTCATGTTATGGGTCTTTAATTATATGGAAGTCCTAAGGTTTTGAAAGAATTACCAAATATTTATGTATACTTTTGTACTATATATCCTATAACTTTACCTGTATGCTGCTTGAATGCAAAAGAAAAAATAAGGATAAAAAATTTATATTCTTTGGTTGTTCAGGCAGCTGTAAAAAATACCATAGATTGAGTACTTTATAAACAATAGAAATATATTTGTCACAGTTAGAAGGCCAAAAGCCCAAGGTCAGGGTACCAGCACGGTTGGGCGAAGTCTTTGCAAGCAGACTTCTAGTACACTCAAATGGAGAGAGGTGCGAGGGCCTTCTCTGGGACCTCTTTTATAAGATGCTCATTAATCCTGTCCGTGAAGATCCTAGCATGCTATCTAAATCACCTCCCAAAAGCCTCATCTCCCGTACAATCATCGCACTTTGGGATTCGGATTTCTACATGTGAATTTGGCGGGGTGCACACCAAGATTCAGACCGTAACACTTTAACAAAGTATTTCCCAAACCATGTATGTTAAAAGCTTAGCATAACGAAATTAAATAGCTTATTTTAATCACTATGTCCAAATTTCTTAGAGCAAAAAACACCTTACCCTTTCTAGTCTTTATGCTAACAGCCCATGACCCAGCATGATGCAGGACGATTTTTGTGAAAAGCTTATTTAGCTACAGAAAGATTGAAGTGTGAATATTTAGACTGAGGCATAAAGTACCACTCACTGGTACTTATGAAATTACTAATAAGATTTTTAAAATGAAAAAATGCAGTGTGGTGATTGCAGAGGGGAGGGGTAGGTGGAAGTAGAAGAGGGTATAAGGGGGAATAAATGGTAATGCAAAAAACATAAAAAATAAACTATTAAAAAATAAACTAAAAATAAATAAAAATATAAAAATAAAGATTAGCTTGAAAAAAGGGACAAATCATTTGTATCATCATCAATACAAAATGAATAATTATAGAGATTAGAAAATAATTTTTTTCTCTATACTGAGGAAAAGAGCAAATGTTATAGCAAGAATTTGGTCAAACAAAAGTGGATTGTTAGTTATTAAATGTTCAATACTAAAGAGAAACACAAGTATATATATGATTTAAGTTTCTGGAGAACTTCAAAGGCAAGATAGAAAAATCTTGTTACTAATGAATGTACAACTCAGCCTATGTGAACTGAATAGGAAAAAAAATAATATGCTCAAGTAGTGTTTGTTCCTCTGAATCCATCAAGCAAGCAGAACAAGCCTGCTATTCACCATCCACACTCACATGTTGCATTCATTTACTTTAAACTTAAGTTCTAATGTAATCTTAGAGAAAATCTCTACTTAGAAAAGAACAAGGTCATTTTATCACAGAGATTTTTTTTTCCTTTGACCAAAGTCAAACAATTCCTGTTGCAGCTATACTACAGCTGTTATTCAGACATTCTTTACATATGTAATTCTCTTTCTGCCGAAATAATTGTCCTTGAACTCCTGACACTAATTAATGATTTCTGTCCTCCCGATTATTTTTTTACAGTCCTCTGATCATATCTAAATTATGTGACTTATTGCATCTTTTCCCTACATAAAAAATGCTATGAATTAGCTTTGTAAATTGGTTCCAAGATTTCTTGCTTTATCAAATCTGAAATTGATCTCTAAGATTCTTTACAATTGCTCACACCACCTCAACCCACCTTCCATTCTCTCATATATCTGGATCTGAAATGTCTGTTCCAGCCAAAAATAACAAAAAGAAACATATTTTTTCTTTTTTGCATACATTATTGTATGCCAGTAACTCAAATGTAGGCTCGTTATATTTTAATACTTAGAGCAATGCCAGAGTAGGATTTCAATAAATATTTTAAAGAAAGGAGTGACTCTATGAGAAAAGAAATGAATGCCAAACATAAAATTAGGCCTATTATAACAGAGACTGTCTGTTCCTGTAGCCTTTGGATCAGTATAGAAAGAAACAGTCTAGAAAAATATAGTGTTAGGAGAATTGGAGTTGAGCAGGGGGACGAATCAACTGATCAGCTTTGTACTTTTCAAACTGTGAAACCCAGAAATGTAACTAGGTGTTCTCTGAGGAACCTAAGCTCAAGTTAAAAAGATTGAAGGCAGGTGTGAAAGGTTTTAATATCTGGAAAGGAACATACTGGGATGAGAAGACTAAATAGGAAGAAAGAATGACAGTTGTTTGTGTTTGTTTGTCCATTTGTTCAATTTTAATGCTGTGATGGGACAGCATTAAAAGTCATGTGATACAGATTAAGGGCCTCTCTGACAAGGAAGACCTTACTTTTGGCTATCCGATACCTGGTCTTAAAACCCCACTGCTCCTTGGTATGGAATAATTTATGATTTGTACATTAATTGTCATCTTCTATCCTTGACCACCAAACATGCCAAACACTCATATTCCTGCCAGTTTTCCCTAATGATTCAAATGATGATTATGTTAGATAATACTTTTGATGCTATCATGGTAGTTAAAGCTGATGTTCAAAACATGTGTAGCCTTTTCCCAAATGATGTAAATAAATGTCTTCCTTCAAAATTTATCAGTTTGTTTACTTTCTGTAGTTCTTAGTTATAAGCATTCTTTTTATTTTCAACTATAGATATAAAGCAGTGCAATGTCTTTTCTCTATTGAGAAATACAGATCCAAGTTGGAAATCAAATCACTGTAGACAAATATTTGTGAAAATTATATTTGATACATCCTAGATTATAAAATAGTAACCATGATGTTTAATGCTTATTTTGTAAAGATTTAAATCATGAGTTGTTCATGCAATAAGACTTGTGAAAATAACTAAAAAATGTAAAATCTTTTTCTAACTACTAATATTTTTATGTAAGATGTGATTTGCCAAAGTTATTTCTCTAACTTCGATATGGGACCGAGCCACCAGCCTTTCCATGACTTCTCAGAACTTGATAAATATTCTTTAGGTTTCCGCTAAATATATCAGAACTGTGTTCTATTGCTTGCCACCAAGAACTTTTATTGGTCACCTCATTTACTTCAATATACCTTAAGAGTATAGGTCTAACACCTTAATTTTATACATAGTCTGAGAAAATGGAAGTTCAAAATCCTGATCATAGCAATAAAAGTAGTTACTTACAAATTCTTGATTTTGTAAATTAAATTTCTTTGTCACTGGATTAATGATTTCTCTTCAAAAGGTATGGAAGTTCAGGATCATAATTTTTGAAGTATTTATTTACTTATTCATTCATCAAATAAGTATAAATAAATAAATACAAAATTAATGACAAAGAAAAATGTTCAGTGTGTGTTTTGAGGTAAATGCTGTTATACATATAGTCACATTATATAAAAGATGTATGTAGATTTTTATATGTATATTGAGGTGTTGTTTTTTAAAATAAAACAATATTTATATAGGTTAGAGAAAATTTTGAAAATCATACTATTAGATTTTTCATTTTCCACAATAAACATAAATTTGCTTAAAGTTGGAGACAAAAATAGATTTTATGAAACTAAGTTGGTGCCATAATCCAACCATTATATTGTTCTTTTGATATTTTTAAAAAGTAAGATTCAGTTGTACCATTGTATGTAATATATTTTAACTACACAGAGAGAAAGAAGTAAGAAAATAATACAAGATGGTATTTTTGTACTGTAGGTAAATAGAGCATACTATAGTAGCATTCTTAGAAGGAGGTAAGCCTTCTGTTGGGACTGGAGAAAAAGCCTCAGACAGAAGAAAATATTGTCATTCTTCCTGGAAGAAGAAGTGAAGTTACATATTTTCAGGGAAGGGAATGTGGCCAGTGTGTTAGGTGTATTGGAAGAAACAGACAAACAGAAGACTGGGAAAGAAATTAGCAAGTAGGCCTTAGGTTGATCACTCTCTATTTTTTCCCCCAACTTCCAAAAAGAAATCTCGGTTTGGTTCTTAGCTACATTAAAATTTTTTGAATTCAGTGAATCCACTTTTAAAAAAGCAAGAGATGCTTTTAATATATAACACTTTCTAGATAATTTCCTTGATTCCAATGATTTTATTTTGACAGTTAACTTCTGTTAATAACATTTGGTATTGAGTACATGTTTATTTGAAAATAAATTTACTAAAATATAAAAAGTCATTGATATAAGAACAGTGTTAAGTAACAGAATAGATGGCACTGAGTTTTTGGTAAAATAACAAAGACATTGTGATATCAGCTGAGGTTAGAAAGTTTAAAATAAAGTAATTGAACAATTAGAGGTTTTGATTAAAAATCTGTTTTTGAAAGTTTATTTATACAAATTTTTAAGTCATATATTTTAAATAAATATTCAGTGTTTTCCCTCATAATTATAATTATGATTGAAGATGTATGGGGTATTTAAAGTAGAAACAGTCCTGAAATAAAGGTCGCTGTTCTCTCTGAATATTTGTGCATATTTATCAAGCTTAGTTCTGTCATTCACGATGAGACTTCCAATAAGTCATCCAGCATCTTATAATTTCTTCCTGACTTCAAATTTTCCTTTTTCTACATAAAGATCCCCTTAACAACTATAGGTAAATGAAGGCACTGGATCTGTGTTGTTAAATTTGAGTCCATGCTCTGGGATTTCCAAAGATTTCTGTGATGGTGCAGATGGAGGGTTTAGCAACAAGGATAAAGGACTTTCCTTCTCAATATCCCCTACTCCCTTTCAACCTGAACAGCTCCTCTATTTATGCATTTTAACAATTTTACTTGATGAATGTACCCTTGAATTAAATTAGAAAGCCTTTGGATTAGATTTTTTCCAAAAATCTTAACCAACTAAAACCAAAAACAAGATAACCTATCTATTTCTTGTCTCTATTCATATTATTTTTAACTCCTAAGTTTAATAAAATATATCTGTACCGTTGGTATAATTAGGATAATGTATTACATAATCATTCAATTATTTGAATGATTACAGCACATACACTCACTCTTAAACTGTGTAGGTTTATTTTAGAAAAGAATGTACTACAGGTCGTCAAAGAACTGTTTTTCTTGTGGATATTACAATCTGTTCCTGGGAAATGGTTGCAGAATTGCCTAGTTAAATAAACTTTCCAGTAAAATCAGAAACAACATGTATATAGCTGACACTATTTTTTTTTTTGCTCAGATTTTTCATATAGGACAAAAAATCTTATTCAAAAGTCACACTATCAGTAAAATGAAGCAAAGAAAGAGATTCAGATTCACTTTACAGAGTATTTTAAAAATTAAAAGGTAGTTTGGCTTATCGGTGGAACAAATCTATTTAAACTCAATAGAACACATCTCTTTCTTCCCCCAAGGCAATATTGTTGGATACCGACTAGAGTAGCATGCAGCAATTACCATCATATTAAAATGACAAAATTTAGCATCTAAAAGGATTAGAGGACTTGGATATAAAGAAAAAAAGTTTTCAAAACACAGACACACAATGCAAAGCCATTAACTATTCATTCCTGAGCACAGGAAAATTTAAAGATGCATTAAAGAATCTGACTGTAGGTTTTACTGTCATTTATGGCAGTTGTCTAGGGAAATAGCAAGATTTTCATTTCTACTTAACCTGGTCATGAATACTAAGACTTTGCAGAGAAAACAATATATTTTTGAAATGTAACTATTTAATAAAGGCTTACAAGTTTTTTAATTAATTTTATTTTTAAGAGTTTCAAAATTACGGATAAAAATGAAAAGATAGCACAAAGAACTCTCATATACCCCTTTGCTGAATTTCCCTGTTAACATTTTAAAGTAGTATGATACATTTGTTATAATTAATAAATCAATATTTATATACTACTACATGGTTTATTCAGATTTCCTTAGCTTTAATCTAAGGTCTTGTTTGTTTGTTTGTTTCAGGCTACCACATTATATTTACTTTTTATGTCTCCTTAGTCTTTTCTTGGCTGCAACAGTTTCACAGACTTTCCCATTTCTGCACATAATTTTGTAGGATTTTGTAGGATGCCTTCTATTGGAATTTATCCCTATGATGTTTTCCTTATGATCAAACTGAATTTATGATTTACCGAGAGAAAGACCACATCTGTAAGGTGTCATTTTTATCACATATCAAGAGTGCGTACTATCAATATAATTTATCGATGTTGACATTGACCTTGATCATGTGGCACAGACAGTGTTTGTCAGGTTCTCCACTGAAAAGCTACTCCCCATGTTTTTTTTACTGTCTAGTCTTGTCAAGGAAGTCACCACATATGGCTCTCAGTTAAAGAGTGGCGGTGTGTGCTCCCTCTCCTTGGGTGTGAAGTCTGTGTATAGACACAAATTTTATGGGATTATTCTACAAGAGATGTTTGTCTTTCCCAGTTATTTATTCATAAAATTATGTATTTATATCAGTATTTATCTATATACACATCTAATACTTTGGGTTATAATCCAATATGACTTTATTTTATTGCTTAAATGATTCTAGTTTTGGTCACTGGGAGCTGCATTTTGTTTCCCTTTCATATAACCCCACAAATAAAGGTATTTTTTCTTATTAAGCATTTCCTTAATTCCTGGTAATGCAAGATGCTCCACATTTATCTTGTATTGTTTCTGCCCCAGTTCTAGAATCAGACATTTCTCTAAGAAACTCTGGTTCTTTTATTGGACAGTAGCATGGAAACCAAGAGATGTACATTGGTGTGCAGACTGCTATTGGAGTGTTTGTTATTTCCAGGTTTTCTTAGCTGACACTGCAAGGAAATATACCTGTGTGTACTAATCCATGTATATATACAGAAGGTGTTACATGGTTTTGTTAATGTCATTTTATCATATTATTGAGATATCTGAAACTTAAACTCACATTATAGCAATCAGCCTATTGTAAAACTGGTTTTGTTATACAACACTTCACCTACAAACAACATTGAGAACTTACTATACATATGTCTGTACATATTTTATATGTAAATATCAATATCTATATTAAGCTATGAAATCATTCTATCTTTAATTCTAATCTGTTCCAGCCTCCTTTCTTGCTTATCTGCAAACTTTCAATCAAACTGTGAGAAACCTGTTTCCCGCAGTCTTCCGTCCGTTTATCTAGTTGTTTATTTCCAGTATATAAGTATAGCCGTATGAGAATTGTTAACCTTTATATCCCATGAAACAGCCTTTTCAAACCACGGTGTAATGCTGACCTGCAGCTCCTCTGCCTTTAGTCCCGCAGATTCCACTCACTTCCAGACTCGCTCTAGGGCTGCGTCTTTTCCCTCAGTCTCTTTGGGGAGATACTTTTATGCATTTCTAAGACTGTTAGATTTTTGTCACATTTGCATTTCATCCTGTGATCGCTCACCTCCCAAATGATTTTTTAAAGTTTTATACCTTAAGGCATATCCTGTAAAATTCTGTGGGTTTTGACAATGCATATTGTCATATATCCACCATATAGTATGTGGAAGAGCTTCACCTCTCACCCACCTTCTCCAAAGCCTAGAATAACCATACATTTTTATTGTCTCTATAGTGTTGCCTTTTTGAGATGGCATATAATTGGAATCATATAATATGTAGACATATAGGTACATCTATGTCTTTTCGTGGCTTACTAGCTTATATTTTACATCATTGAACAATTCGCTATTTTATGACAGCACTGCACTTTGTTTCTTCATTCTCTTTCTGACGGAAACCTTGGTTGCTTTTAATTTTTGGTACCAGCTGATTTTTCAATTCAAATGGAAGGCAAAATAAGGAATTTCCCAGACTAAAGAAGGCTAAAGGAATACACTGCAACCAAACCAGCATTGTAAGATATACTAAAGGGACTGTTTTAAGAAAATGAGAAAAAGAGTGAGAGAGGGGAACACAGGCACTAAGGGAAAAAATGAATATGTAACTACCAATAATAACCTGGGATAAGTCCCACTTGGTCATGTGGTCTATCTTGGAAAATATTCCGTGTGCATTTGAAAAGAATGTGTATTTTGCTTCTTTGGGATGAAAGGTTCTTTATATATTAGTTTAGTCCATTTGATTGAAGACATTGTTCAATGCCTCAATATCCTTTTTGATTTTTGTTTAGAAGATCTATCCATTTTTTACAGTGGGGTGTTAAAACCCCCTAGTATAAGTGTGTTGCCGTCTATATTTTTCATGAAGTCCTCCAAGATTTTCCTTATATATTTGGGTGCTCCTTTGTTGGGGGCATATAGGTTTACGATGTTTATGTCTTGATGGATTCTTTCTTTGAGTATTATAAAGTGTTCTTCTGTGCCTTTTTTTATAACCTTTGCTTTGAAGTCTATTTTATCTGATATAAGTATTACCACCCCAGATTTTTTTTTTCTGTCCATATGCTTGGAATATTTTTTTTCCAACCCTTTACTTCCAGTGTGTGTAGGTCTTTTGTTCTGTGGCGGGTCTCCAGTAGGTAGCATGTGTATGAGTCATGTTTTCTTATCCATTCAGCTTCCCCATGACTTTTGATTGGAGCATTTAATCCATTTGCATTTAAGGTTATTATTGGTAGTTACATATTCATTTTTTCCCTTAGTGCCTGTGTTCCCCTCTCTCTCACTCTTTTTCTCATTTTCTTAAAACAGTCCCTTTAGTATATCTTACAGTGCTGGTTTGGTTGCAGTGTATTCCTTTAGCCTTATTTTGTCTGGAAAATTCCTTATTTTGTCTTCCATTTTAATTGAGAGCCTTGCTGGGTAGAGTAGTCTTGGTTGCAGGACTTTACTTTTCATTACTGGGAATGTATCTTGCCATTCCATTCTGTCTTGCAATGTTTCTGTGGAGAAGTCAGCTGCTAGCCTTATTGGGACTCCCTTAGATGTTACTTCCTGTTTCTCCCTTGCTGCCTTTAAGATTCTCTCTTCATCTTTGATATCTGCCATTTTAATTTGATGTGTCTTGGAGTGGGTCTCTTAGAGAGAAATCAAGGGTTCCTCTTGATTGGGATCCTCTGTGCTTCCTGGACTTTTTCTCTCCTCAAATTAGGGAAGTGTTCCATCATCACTTTTTCCAACAAGTTTTCTATCCCTTGCTCCTCTTCTTTTTCTTCTGGTTTCCCTATTATATGGATATTCTTACATTTCATATTGTCCTGCATTTCTCTTAACTCCTTTTCTTTTTTTTTTTCTTTCTTTCTTTCTTTCTTTTTTTTTTTTAGTTTTTTCATTTTGTTTCTCTTTCTGGGAGCTTTTTTCTAACGTGCCCTCCAGCTCACTGATGCAATCCTCTGCTTCAGCTAGCGTGTTTTTTTATTCCTTCTACTGTGTTCTTCAATTCAGAAATTGTATTCTTCATTTGCTCTTGGCTTTTGTTGATAGTTTCTATGTCCTTTTTGAAGCTGATGAGATTTGCAGTAAGTTCCTGGTAGTTTCCTTGTAGTTTTTTGTAATTCTCACTGAGCTCATTGAGCTACCTTATAACTATTGTTTTGAACTAAATATCTGATAGCTCACTTGCCTCTATTTCATTTAGCACTCTTTCTGAGTATTCATCCTTTCCTTTCAATTGGGGGTTGTTTCTTTGTCTTCCCATTATTTGTGAGACCCTTCTTTTTTGCTTCTGCTTCTTAAATTGAGGTGTTTTGACTCCCTGCCTTTATGATGTGAACTTCTATGGTAGGATACCTTTGAGATTCAGTAGTGGTACAGTCTCCTTGATCTCCTGAATTTGATGCCCTTGGGATGCCTTTAAGGCCGCTTATGTTGGTTCTCTGGATGTAATTGGGTTTTGATTGTTGTTTGGTCATTCTTTGGTGGGTCCTTCCCTGTACCTGGTTATCTGATGGTCACTCTGCCCACCATGTCTTGTGTGTTGTTGTGCAGGTAGCACCAGAACAAAACCAGAAAGCCCAGGAAACAAACCTACATCTGCAAAAATAACTCCCCTCTGCAATCCCACTACCAACAGCAAATGAACCAATAATACTAAGACTGTAAAGAGTTTAAGACTATAATAGTAAAGGAGAGAAATAAAGTATAGTATTAAATCTAGTGACTTAGTATGCACAAACTTGATGGACTTGAAATGAATGTTAAAGATCTATATAGTAAAGAAAATATCGCAAATCATTGAGAAGACCACAGTGGATTTCGTCTTGATAGCCTCTAGTATTCTCTAGTATTTACCTCTGTTTTTTCTCTCTGGATCCACCTCTGGTGATGTCAGATGTTGACCCTGTCTAACCTTAAGCAGTCTATTCGAGACTTCAGATATCTGTCTGAGGCCGTCTCCTTCGTTGTTAATCTAGTCACTGTGCACTCACCAGTCAGGCTAAGCACCACAGGGCAGGGCAGAGTCACCTCTGGGTTCACAGGTAATGTTTCCCCTCAGGCTGCTGCTGCTCAGAGGAGTGGTCTGCCTGAGCAAGATGGCTGCTGCCGTGTGGGGGATGACCCAGTGTGCTGAGTCATCCCCCACACGGCAGCAGCCATCTTGCTCAGGTGGCTACTGTCTCTGCTCTCTCCCCAAAGCCTCCATCCCCAGTCTCTCCCCAGGCACCTCTAGCCCACTCTGCCGCCACCTTTGCCAGAGCCCAGGGTAAGTGGCTGCAGATGAAAATTTATGCGTTGGCCGTTTAAACATCTCTTTGAGGTACCTGTGGGTACCATAGGTGCTGTAGGCCGGCGATCCCCGCTTATAGGTTAGACCCCACTCTCCTAGGGTCCATGGGTGCCAAGCCAGCCTTCTCAAGTTTCTGCAACACTCCTTACCAGTCAGGAAAGCAACTATTGATAAACTGTTATTTAAAACAAATCCATCTCTTCCCCCATGTCTGGACCAATAATTTTCTATAAAAACTATTGTGTAGGAAAGAAACGATGATCAAGTTTGACCCAAAGAACTCCTGAAACAAAACAGAACTTACTAAATATGCAAGTGTCAGGGTAAAGGCAATGAAATAAAATTGTAAGGGTTTGGAATACAAATATTTGCTCACAAACCTACAGAAAGTCTAGTTCTGTTAAAAACTAAGGTTGTTTTAAAAAATCTATTCCAACTATGGGGAGAGAATAGATATTGGTCTTTTGTAGTGAATACTGTTTATCCTAACATAGGAAAGATAACAAATCCCCTGATAGATTGATTTATTAAAATTTTACTAACACAGATGTGTTGTCATGTTAACCACGATGATGTCCCAGTATAAAATTTAAAAAATAGTCATGAGATAGAATTCTAAAAATTTAATCTGAAATATGATTAGCATTTAAAGCATTAAATAGAGTGTAGCAGTAATTTCTTTTAAAAGTATTTTTATTTAAATATGTACAATATAGTGATTCAACATTATTATACCTTACAATGTGCTCACCCCACTAATTCTAGCAATCATCTGTCACCATGTAAATTTGTCACTGTATTATTAACTATTTTTACTAATACTGCTTTACCTCTCCAAAGGCCTATATTAGGAAATATATTTTATTTAATAAATTAAATTTAAAATAATAGTAAATATAATCACTTTATTTTAGACTATCAGACAACAATAAAGTAAGGAAGAGGTGACATATAGAAAATAACCATGATTTTTCAGTCCTTTTGATTTATTTTCTTTGTGTCTGTAGAAAACTAATGTATATTTAAGATTGACTTGCTTCATGATCTTTTTTTTTCTTGCACTACAGGGATGGATTTCATGTGGCAATGGTAGCTAAACTGAGAGGCATTGTTTACTTTTAGGTTAGTTTTAGGACCTCATTGAATTTCCCACATCTGTGTTATGTGTCACAACAACTAAAGCAAACTTTGTTAGCAAAAGTGTGAATTAAGAGCCATGGTAAAATTTACAGTAAGAAAATATTGACTTGAAAATAAAAAGTTGGTAATATTCATGTCGATAGTTAGAAAAATTTCTGGACTATATCAAGAGTTCAATAAATACTGTCAAACCAAAAAAATACAATTAAATATTCAATCAATTACTTAATGAACAGAATATTTACACTGGATTTGATTATGAATGTAAATGTACTAACCTAAAATGAGTGAATAAACAGATACTATTTGCAATTACTTTTAAACCAAATTATTAAAGATACTAAATATATTTCAAGTTTCTTTTTAATTGTATGCTTGACAAAGTATTGTAATATTTCATCTGATTGATTCCAAGAAAATTTAAAAAGAGCAACTCTTGCGGCATCTCATGACCAGCTGACCTTGTTTCTTCTTAAGAGTATAGCCATGTCTTTGATTCATTTAATAGTTAATTTTTAGATTGCATGCATTAGGAAAACAAGCAGTGGATTGTATTTCACCCAACCCTTGCTCTAGATGGCGAATGTGCATAAAGAAGACACTATTCAAATACTCAGTGCAGATGAATGAAAAGAATGACAGGTTCTGAAGAACAGAAGGGTAAATCGTAGGAGACTGAGATGTGCTATGAAAGATGGGGAAAAATTAGAAAACAGTACTACTTCTAGTTTGTGTAGAGAGATTGGAACAAAATACAAATATGCCTATATAATTATAAACATTGAAAAATAAAAATTAAGGTAACAGTTAAAATGTGATACATCTACTTACATTAAAAAATCTATCCATATGGACAAATTTAAAAAATACTTTTTCCATACATAAACAAAATATAAAGACAAAATTATTTATTATAATACATATAGTATCTCCTGCTTGTGGCCTGACAACTGTTATTAAATAAGTAATAAAATAAATACATGTATTGAAGTTACTATATATTACATAAAATACAGTTCCTGTTTTTATTTTAACAAAATTATTAACTATGT
>PVJD01018033.1:0-15726 GCA_004026545.1 Mormoops blainvillei | reverse complement strand
AATCTTTATTTTAAAAAAATCTTTATTTTGAACTTTTAGATGTAGAGAAAAGTTGCAAGAATAGTACATAGAGTTTTCTTATGTCCTTCAACTTGCTTCCCTTAATGCTAATATCTATATAACCAAGAGTAGGAATAACATTGGTACAATATTATTAATTAAACCACAGACCTTACTTCAATTTTGTGAATTTTTCACTAATGTCCCTTTTTGTTTACAGCATCTGTTCTAAAATCCCACATTGCATTTAGTTGTTTTTTCTTCATAGTCTCCTTCAATTTGTAAGTCTTTCCTTCTCTTTTATGATATTTATCCAAAAAATTTTTAAGAAATAAGCCAAAACAATTTTTTAAAAAGAACATCAAAGTTGGAAGGTATACTACCTGATGTCAAGATTTTCTATTAAAAAAAAAAGATTTTCTATAAAGCTACAGTATCAAGAAAGCATCATATTGGTGTAATGATAGACATATATGGAAAAGGAAAGAGAATCCAGAAGAGAAAGCAGAGTCTAAAAGTAGACCAACAAATTTATAGTCTACTGATTTTCAACAAGGGTGCCAAGGTAATTCAATGTAGAAAGAATTGTCTTTTCAGCAAATGATGTTGGAAGAACTATATATCCATTTGAAACAAAAATAATCTCAATTCTTATAACATAGACAAAATTTAATTTGAAATGAACCATAGATGTAAGTGTAAAAGTTAAAACTAAAAAAACTTCTAAAGGAAAACACAGAAGATATCCTTGTAACCTAGGGATAGGCAAAGATTTCTTAGATAGACCACAGAAAGCATGGATAATTTAAAAATTAGTAGCTCAGACTGGTGTGACTCAGTTGATTTTGGTATCGTCTTGTTAACCAAAGGGTCACAGATTCGATTCCCAGTCGGGGAGCATGAGTGGATTGCAGATTCAGTCCCCTGGGGCGCACACAGAAGCCAGCCTGTCAATGTTTCTCTCTCACATCAATGTTTCTCACCCTCTCTTTCTCCCTTCCCCTCCTAATATTAAAAATAAAATACTTTTTAAAATTAGTAAATTAGACTATTAATAAATCAATTAATTAAAATTTCTGATCTTCAGCCCTGCTGATGTGGTTCAGTTGGTTAGAGTATCTTCCTGTAAACTAAAGGGTCACAGGTTTGATTCCCAGTAAGGGCATGTACCCAGGTTGCGGGTTCCATCCCTGGTTGGGTTATGTACCAGAGGCAACCAATCGATGTTTCTCTTTCACATAGATGTTTCTCTCCCTCTCCCTCTCACCCTCTCCCCCAACCAAAAAAATAAAAAAAAAAAAAGTAAACAAACAACAAGTGCCTGCAGGGATGTGGAGAAAGGGGAACTCTTTTGCACTGTGGGTGGGAACGCAAACTGGTACAGCCACTGTTGAAGGCAGTGTGGAGATACCTTAAAAAATTAAAAATGGATCTGCCTTTGAACCCAGCAATCCCACTTCTGGGAATAAATCTGAAGGAACCCCCCACACTAATTCAAAAGAACATAAGCACCCCTATGTTCATTGCAGCATTATTTACAATTGCCAAGACATGGAAGCAATCCAAATGCCCATCATGAAAGGATTAAACAACTGTGGGACATTTACACAATGGAATACTACTCAGCTGTAAAAAAGAAGAAAATTTTAGCCCTGGCTGGTATGGCTCAGTGGACTGAGCATAGGCCTGTGAACTGAGGGGTCATTGGTTCGTTTCCCAGTCGGGGCACATGCCTGGGTTGTGGGCCTGATCCCTGGTTGGGGGCACGTGAGAGACGGCCAATTGATGTTTCTCTCCCTCTTTGTCTCCAACCCTTTCTGTCTCTCTAAAAGCAAATAAATAAAATCTTTTTAAAAAGGCAGGTTTCATTCTGAGACCTCTTAAGAAAAAAAAAAAGAAGAAGAAAATTTTACCCTTTACAACAGTATGGATGGACCTGGAGAACATTATGCTAAGTGACATAAGCCAGTCAGAGAAACACAAGTACCATATGATTTCACTCATATGTGGAATCTAATGAACAAACTGAACTAACAAGCAAAACAGAGACAGACTCATTGATGGAGAACAGATGACAGCTAGTTGAGGGGGTGGTTAGGGGGTTGAGGGATTGAGCAAAAAGGAAAAAGGACTCATGGATGTGGACAACAGTGTGGTGTTTGCTGAGGGAAGGGGATGATAAGGGGACTAAATGGTAATGGAAAAAATACAATAAAGATTAAAATTTTAAGAATAAAAATAAAATAAAACTTATCAAAAATAAAATAAAAAGTAAAAATTCTGTTCTTCAAAAGACACTGTTAAGAAAATGAAAAGACAAACTACACTTAGGAAAAAGTATTTATAATGTATATATCTGAAAAAAGGACTAGAATATAAATTATATAGGGTGCGACAAAAGTAGGTTTATAGTTGTGAGTATGCAAAAAAAATTTACTCTTGTATTATTATTTATTAATTATTGTATTATTTTCCATATAAACAACTGTAAACCTACTTTTGCCCCACCCTGTATAAATAATTCCTACAATTCAATACCAAGAAGAAAAATTGATTGTATTTTTAAAATGGCAAAGGATTGACTGTACACATAAAAATGGTAAAGATGGTAAGTTTTATGGTATGTATATTTAAAATTTTTTAACTAGTCAAAAGATTTGGAAAGGCAGGCCTTTCAGAAAAAGGATGTCAACACATCAGATCATACATCTTAAATATATACAATGTTTATTTGTCAGTCATATCTCAATAAAGCTGTGGGGGGAAGGAGGAAATGATAAAATTTATATGGAACCACAAAATACCCTAAATAGCCCTGACCTAGTAGCTCAGTTGTTTAGAGCATCGTTTTGATATGCCAAGGTTGCAGGTCTGATCCCTGGTCAGGGCACATACAAGACGTAACCAATGAATGCATAAACAAGTGGAACAACAAATACAGTAGATGTTCCTTCTCTCTCTTTCCCTCTGGCTCTCTCTCTCTCCCTCTCTCTCTCAAATCAATGAAAAAACAAATCCCTGAATAGCCAAAGCAATCTTGAGAACAAAGAACAAAGTATTATGATACCTGATATCAAACTATACTACAAGGTTATAGTAATCAAAACAGCATGTCACTGGCACAAAAAGAGACACATAGATCAATGGAACAGAATAGAGCCCAGAAATAAACCCACACCTATCTGGTCAATTAATTTATGACAAGGGAGGCAAGAATATATAATAGGGTTAAGTCTCTGCAATAAATGGTGTTATGAAACTGGACAGATAAATTCTAAAATAAATGAAATTAGACCACCTTCTTATGCCATATACACAAATAAACTTGAAATATTAAAGACTTAAATTTAAGACCAGATATCACAAAATTCCTAGAAGAAAACATAGGCGGTAAACTCTTTGAAATCTTAGTAAAAATTTTTTGGATGTATCACCTCAGGCAAAGGAAACAAAAGAAAATGTAAACAAAGGAGACTATATCAAATTAAAAAGTTTTTGCAGAGCAAAGGAAACCACCAATAAAACAAAAAGACAACCTACTGAATGGGAGAAGATATTCATTAGTGATATATCCAATAAGAGGGTAATCTCCAAAATATACAAAGAACTCATACAACTTAACACCGAAACAGCAAACAATTGGATTAAATGGACAGAGGCCTTGAATAGCTTATGTCTCCAAAGAGGACATACAGATGGTCAATAGACATATGAAGTGATACTCAGCAATGCTAATCATGAGAGAAATGCAAATTAAAGCTGCAATGAGATATCACCTCACTCCTGTCAGAAATGCTATCATCAATAAATCAGCAAACAACAAGTGTTGGTGAGGATGTGGAGAAAGGTGAGCCCTTAGGCCCTGTTGGTAGAAATGCAGGTTGATGCAGCCACTATGGAAAAGCATGAAGGTTTCTCAAAAAATTAAAAATAGAACTACCATACGACTGGGCAATCTCACTTCTGGGTATTTATCCAAAGAAATCCAAAACACTAATTTGAAAAGATATATGTACCCCTGTGTTCATCACACCATTGTTTACAATAGTCAAGATATGGAAGCAACCTAAGTGTCCATCAATAGATGAATGGATAATGAAGAAGTAATATATATACATACATACATATATACACAATGGAATATTATTCAGCCATAGAAAAGAATAAAATCTTACCATTTGAGACAACATGGGTGGACCTAAAGAGTATTACGCTAAGTGAAGTAAGTCAGACAGCGAAAGACAAATGCCATATGATTTCACTTATATGTGGAAACTGAAAAAATAAATAAATGAACAAACAAAACAGAAACAAACTCGTAGATACAGAGAACAAACTGATTCCAGATTGGAGGAGGGTTGGGAGGGCTGGGTGAAAAAGGTGAAGGGATTAAGAAATACAAATTGGCAGTATGTAAAGTACAGCATAGGGAATATAGTCAATAATATTGTAATAACTATATATGGTGTCAGGTGGGTACTGAAAATATTGAGGGGAATCACTTCGTAAGTTATATAAACGTTTAACCACTGTACCACATACCTGAAACAAATATAATATTGAATGTCAACTGTAATTGAAAAGTAAAAAAATTAATTAATTATTTTTAAAAAGAAAAGAAAAAAGTGTATGAATGGCTAACAAGCACATGAAAAGATACTTATTATTGGTCATTAGGGAAATGCAAATTAAAACTAATACCAAGAGATCTGATTGGATCACTGGGGAGAAGTAGGGCGGGGCCATAGGAAGAGGTTGCCCAAGGCAATGATAAACAGCCTCGGATGGGATTGACTGAGAAGCTGAATGCCCCCAGGGTGCATGGAATTATGGGCAAGATGATTTGAAGTAAGAAAGGGCTCTTGGGCTCTCAGGCTGGCTTGCTGGCTCTCTAGCTCTCTCTGCCTCTCTGGCTCTCTCTCATTGGGGATGGCTGGGTGATTGTGCTGCAGTTGCCTGCGTTTCCAAACGGACGGTATTTTGGATGGGAAGGAAATCCGGGCACAGCATAGGATCGGGCTGGCCTGGCAGAGGGTGGCAGGGTTATTCTTTGAGTGCTCTAGAGGGGATGGGCTCTGAGGCAGAAGTCTGCCATTCTTCCAAAATTGTGTCACTTTTGTATCCTATGTTGTCTTAGTTTTTAAACTAACTTTATGGAAAGAAGATGATTAAAAACTAAGGGGGGGAATCATAGGAGAACTCAGGTGTTAAAGAGTTTACCCTTAATTGATAGATTTAAGTGACTAATCCATTGTGGAAAGCTGTTATTCCAAAACTGTGAAGCTTTTGAATAAAGACTCCTTTCCCTTAGCAACAAACCTTTGCCTCTGGAATTTTGCCTAGAGGGTGGTGGTGGGCAGCAGGACCCCACTTGTTGTTCAGTAACAACAATATAATTAGATATCACTTAATACCTATTAGAATGGGTTAAAAAAACCGATTTTTAAAAAACTGACAATTCTCACACCTGTTAGAATGGCTATTATCAACAAGACAGGAAGTAACGAGTGTTGGAGAGGTAGTGGAGAAAAGGAACCCTTTTTCACTGCTGGTTGGAATGTAAACTGGTATAATCATTATGGAAAACAGTATGGTGGTTTCTCAGAAAACTATAAATAGAATTACCACATGACCCAGCAATCTCTCTCCTGGGTGTCTACCCCCAAAACTCAAAAACATTTATTTGCAAAGATGTATGCACCCCTATGTTCACTGCATCATTACTCATGGTGACCAAGACATGGAGACAACCAAAGTGTCCTTCAGTAGAGGATTGGATAAAGAATATGTGGAACATATTTCAATGGAATACTACTCTGCCATAAAAACGATGAAATACAGCCAACTGCAACATGGATGGATCTTGAGAATATTATGCTAAGAGAAATAAGTCAGTCAGAAAAAGCTAAGAACCATATGATATCACTCACATGTGGGATATATTTAAAACAGGAACTCACAGACACGACAATAGTGTGGTGGTTACCAGAGGGAAGAGGGGTAGAAAGGGTAAAGGGGTCAAATATATAATGATGGGAAGATGATTTGACTTTGGGTGGTGGGCACGCAATGCAATATACAGATGATGTATCATAGAAATGTACACTTGCAGTCTATAAGACCCTGTTAACCAATGTCACCTCAATAAATTTAATAAATATTTTTTAAAATTGTGACAGTTCCAAATGCTAGCAAGGATACAGAATAATTGGAACTCTCATATATTGCTGATGAGAATGTAAAATGGTGCAGCCACTTTGGAAAACAGTTTGACAGTTTCCTGGCAACATTGACACACACCTCTTACACAACTTAGCAATTCTACTCCCAGTTATCTTCTCATGAGAATGAAACCATTTGTCTATACAGAAGCCTGTATGTACATGGCACCTTTATTTGTGATTGCCCAAAACTGATAACGACCTAAATGTCCATCAAAAAAGAGCGCATAAACAAGTTTAATACATTCATTCAGTGGAACACTACACAGCAACAAAAATGAAGGAAATACTGATTACAGGCTATGACACGGGTGAATTTCAAAACCATTATGCTGAGGGAAAGAAGCTATTCACAAAAAGCAGACCAATGGCTGCCTGGACCCAGGAGTCGGGGAGGGATGGAGTGTAAAGGGGCACAAGGAAATTTTGGGAAATGACGGAAATGTTCTCATATCATGATTGGTGGTTACGTGACTGTCAAAAATTTATCAAATTGGACACTTAAAATTGGTGAATTTTCTTGGATGTAAATCATACGTCAATAAGATTGATTTTTAAAGATTTTATTTATTTATTTTTAGAGAGAGGGAAAGGAGGGAGAAAGAGAGAGAGAGAAACATGACGTGTGAGAGAAACGGTGATCAGTTGCCTCTCTCACGCCTCTCTCATGCTTCTCTCACAATCGGTTGCAGGACAGGTCCCCTGATAGAAAGAGAGGGTGGGTCTAACTGGGGACCTGGCCTGCAACCCAGGCATGTGCCCTGACTAGGAATCGAACCAGCAACCTTTTGGTCCACAGGCCAGCGCTCAATCCCCTGAGCCACACCAACCAGTGGAATTTCTTTTTTTTTAAATAAGTGAGTAGGACTGAACCATTGTGTAGAGATGCACACATGAGTGGTAACGCTCCATGGAAGGAAGTGAGATGAGCCAGAATGCTGGGCACTGTTGGAGGGAGTCAGGACTGCACTTGGGAGGGGGCAATTAGGGACCTGGGGCGTACAACAAAGCTCCAGTTCTTGACATGACTGGTAGTTACAAAGGCATTTGCCTCATAAAAATTCACTAAGCTATACCTTTATTTTCTGTATCTGGTTTTATTTGATAATGACATAGAAAAAATAAATTTTTAAAAATTAAAGTAATACTAATAAGTAACATTTCCTGTGTACTTCCCACGTACAAGGCACTACTCCAAACACATCACTTGAATAAACTTTATTGATTTGAGAGAGAGAAAGAAACATCGATTTGTTGTCCCACTTATATTTGTGCACTTATTTGTTGATTCTTGTATATACGCTAACTGGGGATTGAGCCCACAACCTTGGTGTAGCAACATGATGCACTAACCAACTGAGCTACCTGGCCAGGGCTTGCATGAACTTTTTCAATCCTCCTCACAACTCCATGAATTTGGTGCTATTGTTATTTCGAGTGAAAAAGGAGGAACTGGAGGCGCAGAAAGGCTCAGAGGTTGACCCACGGCCCCACAGCTACAAAATGGCCAAAATGGCAGAGCTGGGCCGTGAGGCAGGCTGGACAGCTCTAAGTCTGAACTATCAATGGCAGGGCCATGGAGGGAAAACTCCCCCAAGCAGAGTGGCTCCCTTGCTTGTCCTGGTGGACTGTGCTAAGGAAAAAGGCTCAGTAGGAAGACGATATGAGGGAGGAGTTTCAAAACCAAAATGAACCATAAGCTTCATTCATTTCCTTAAGAAATATTAACTGAGCCGCCTCTGTGTGCACTGTTCCAGACTGCTGGGGCCCCAGCTGTGAGCACGACTGGCAGAAACCCTTGCCCTCATGGACCTGACATCCAAACTTTCCCATGCCTCAGCTTTTCAAAAAAACTGAGCACTTGAAGATGTGGTCAGGCAGTTAAAAAGAAAACAAGGGAGTATGAGAAATGCTCAGAGCTTTACCAGTAACAATGGATACACCAGACCTTGAGGACTTCTGGCCAAGATGGAGGCATAGGTAGAAACACTTTCTCTCTTCTCGCAACCAAAAGAAGGACAACAACAAATTTAAAAACAAAAAATAACCTATGAAGAACTGCCAGAAAATCGAACTGTATGGGAGTCTGACAACCAAGGAGGAAAAGAAGAAACATTCATCCAGCCTGGTAGGAGGGGCGGAGATGGGCAGCCAGGGCGGAGGGGACGCACAGCCAGTCAGAGGCTGGAGGACCAGGCAGTGCCATATTTGTGTGTGGATAAACTGGGAGGAACAACTGGGAAGCGAGAGAGATCACGCAACCCGAGATCACGCAACCCAAGATTCTGGCACAGGAAAAAAAAGCCTCAAAGCCTCTACCAATAAAAACCTGTGAGGATTGTGGCAGCCAGAGAAGCTGCCAGTCTCACAGGAGAGTTCGTCTGAGAGACCCACAGGGTCCTAAAACGTACACAAACCCATCCACCTGGGAATTAGCACCAGAAGGTCCCAATTTGCTTGTGGGAGGCAGAGAAAGTGACTGAAAGCCAGCTAAGAGCCAAGCAAGCGCCACTGTTCCCTCTCAGACCCCTCCCCCTCAAACAGCACTATAATGCAGTGACGTGGGTTTCCCTGCCCTGGCGAATACCTAAGGCTCCTCCCCTTAATAGGTATGCTGAGACCCTGCCAAAAAATATGACCTAAATGAAAGAACAGATCAAAACTCCAAAAATAGAACTAAGCTATGAAGAGAGAGCCAACCTAACAGATTTGGAGTTCAAAACACTGGTAATCTGGATGTTCACAGAATTGGTGGAGTATGGTTGCAAAAGGAAGGAAAAAGTGAAGGCTATGCAAAGTGAAAAAAGGCAAAATATACAGGGATCAGAAGCTGGAACTCAAATCAACAATTTGGAGCAGAAAGAAGAAATAAACACTCAACCAGAACAGAATGAAGAAACAAGAATTCAAAAAAATGAGGAGAGGCTTAGGAACCTCTGGGATCGCTTTAAACGCTCCAACATCTGAATTATAGGGATGCCAGAAGGAGAAGAGGAAGAGCAAGACATTGAAAACTTATTTGAAAAAATAATGAAGAGGAACTTCCCCAGTCTGGCAAAGGAAATAGACTTCCAGGAAGTCCAGGGAGCTCAGAGTCTCAAAGAAGTTGGACCCAAGGAAGCACACTCCAAGGCACATCATCATTACATTACCCAAGATTAAAGATAAGGAGAGAATCTTACAAGCAGCAAGAGAAAAGGAGACAGCTACCTACAAAGGAGTTCCCATAGGACTGTCAGCTGATTTCTCAAAAGAAACCTTACGGGCAAGAAGGGACTGGAAAGAAGTATTCAAAGTCATGAAAGACAAGGACCTAATTCCAAGAATACTCTACCAGAAAAGTTATCATTTAGCATGGAAAGGGCAGATAAAGTGCTTCCTGGAGAAGGTAAAGTTAAAGGAGTTCATCATCACCAAGCCCTTCTTAAATGAAATATTAAAGGGACTACTCTAAGAAAAAGATGATCAAAAATATGAACACTAAAATGACAACAAACTCACAACTATCAACAACTGAACCTAAAAAACAAAACAAACTAAGTAAACTGCTAGAACAGGAAGAGAATCACGGAAATGGAGATCACGGGGAGGGTTATCAGTGGGGAGGGGGAGTGGGGAGAATGGGGGAAAGGTACAGGGAAGAAGCATAAATTGCAGGTACAAAATAGACAGGGGGATGTTACGAATAGTATAGGAAAGGGAGAAGCAAAAGAGCTTATATGTATGACCCATGGACATGAACTAAGGTGGGGAATGCTGGTGGGAGGAGGGGTGCAGGGCAGAGGGGAATAAAGGGGAGAAAAGAAAAAAAAAGTATACAATCCAGACCTTGACAGCGACATGGCTCGTCTCTGTGGCAGACTCAAGAGCAGGGATACAAGGCAACAGATCCAACAGGCTGTAAACATGTGGCAGTCCCTGAACTCTGCCTACTACTTTGGCCCCAACATTGGTTATTATCAAATAATTCAGGAGATACTCATGGCAGCTCCAGGTAGATAAGTTCAGACAAACTTCCCAAAATGATGACAGGCAGAGGTGGCAGTTACTGAGAGAGAGGTTGTCCAGGGCAAGGTTTGTCCATGTGGAGGGGATGATCAGGCTCCATTTAGAGGAGAAATCATACCTTCAGCCCCATGGGCAGATGTGAGTGATGTACGTGTGTGTGTGTGTGTGTGTGTGTGTGTGTGTGTGTGTGTGTGAATGTATCAGCAGTCATCCACCTGCTCATCACAGACTCTCATACGCTGTGGGAACTAAAAATGAAAATTCACAGCACAGATGGCTCTTTTGAAGAGGTTTCTTTAGGAGTGGGAGGAGGTAACATGCTACAGGATTAGAAGGCTATTCTAGATGTGGTGAAGGGAAATATGGGGCCAGCAAGGCCCCTGTGGCTGTTGAGGAATGTCTGGTTTGCTGTTGCTACAGCCAGAGCATCACCCTACCTGGGCCATGAAAGGCTGCCCTCCACCCTGTTCCCAGAGCCTCAGAAAGAGAGACCACTGTGCAGGCCAGAGGAGGTGCTGTTCCCCAGGTCTCCCTCCATTCCTGCTGTGACACAGATTTTATTAAAGGCTCTGGAACCTCAAACAGAAAGGAACTGCAACCAGAAAACCTTTACAAGCCATAGTTTACTCATTTCCAACCTGGGGGGACTCCCGGGGTCCAGGGAACCTAGACCCTGACTTCCATCTTCAGCAGAGACCCTCAGGAGTGTATAGATTCCTCGAAGTCAGTGATGTTAAAAAAACAAAATTCAACCAGCTAAATTTGGGGCTCTAATTGGCTTTAATAAGTGATTCATGAATGGAGCAGCATCCCACCTACTAAACAGAAGGGTACTCGGAGGGGTTGTACAAAATGGAAGGTTTTCATAGACAGAAAGAGGATGGGACTAAGGTTAAGAATGGATTATTTTAGCTTAGGGGTAGGGGAGGAGGAAATTTCAAACTGATTAGTTTAAAATTCCACCCCTGGGAGAGGCTGAAATTGCAAATAGGTTAGGTATTAACTCTAGGTTTGGTCTTATGGGCTTTTAGCACAAGTGCAGCCATTTTGGTCCTGTGGCTCTGTTTAACAGCAGTTCTCAATGTTGGCTGCCCAATATCCATGTCCACCAGAAGACCTATATAAAAATGTATGACAGCTTATTTATAATTGCCAAACCCTAGAAACAACTTAGATATCCATCAACTGATAGATGGATAAACAGATAGCAGTATATAGATATACTGCTGGAACGTATAGATATACGGTGGAATGCCACTCAGCAACAAAAAGTGACATAGGAATGATGCCTCTGACATGGAGTCTCATAGACCTAATAATGGAGATGGGTGGGTAACCAGACGCAAAGGATACTGTGGTGAAATCAGTAAGAACAGTGAGTACCTGGGAGTGGGGTGGGGCATTGACTGGACAGGGAAGCTTCTGGGGTATTCTCTCTCTCTCTCTCTCTCCCTTCCTCTCTCTCTAAAATGAATGAATAAATGTATACTTCATTGCATGTATATTACATGTAGTATTACATGTATATCAAGAAAATCTAAAAAGTAAAATACCTGGGACCCACCTCCAGGATCTAACTTAATGGACCTGGGGTGTGGCCTGGATGAATGAATTTTTAAAAGCTTTCCAAGGGATTCTAATGGGCAACACAGATGAGACCAAACCCCAGGAGGGCCGAAGCCCCTCCTCTCTCTGCTCTGAATTCTGGGTTCTGGCTCCCTGCCCCTGACCTTGGCCCCAGCAGGAAGGCCCGTTACAGAGGGACAGTCAAAGGCAGTGGGGAAGGCACAGGCTCTGCAATCAGAGTCCAGATCCTTTATTTTTTCCCCCTGTGACCTTCGGTAAGGCACATCTATTTCTCTAAACCTCGGTTATTGTTTTTTGGGTTTTGTATGTGTGTTTGTGTCTTTGACACATGGCAGGTAATATATTTCATGCACAATATAGGGTGGAAGTGGTAAAAATGGGGTTGGTCTTTATAAGGACGATCTCTTTAAAACATACATGTGACCCTATCACTACTGCATGAAACCTTTAGTAGCTTTTCATTGCACTTTGAATAAAACCCAGCTCCTTCCTGAGGCCAATGTAGCCGTCAAAATTGCCTTGTTAGCTTCGCATTAGCCATACTGGCTGCCTTTCAGTTTGAGCCCTCCTCTGCAGTAAGGCCTTTCACAGGCATTGTTTCCCCAGCCTGTTCTCAACCTAAGTTTTACTCCTCCATAGGTTTCAGTTGAAAAGTCACCACCTTACTTTCCATTACTCTCTGTCGCCACGCCTGATCATTTTCTTCATAGTTCCCAGCACATAATAGAGATATCTGTTGCTTGGTGTCTGATCCATGTGTGTTCCTGCCCACACCCTCGCACCACCACCTGGTGCTTAGAGCATAACAGCTGCATGGAATTCAGTGAACTCAAGGATGCATTGTCACCTGAGAAGTCTTTTGTAGTGTGAGAGGGCATTATTATTCGTCTACCCTCCTTCCTTACTCAATAACCTCTAATCTCCTTTGCTATACATGCGGTTGCTGTTTATTCCTGAAACATTTATTAAGCATATTAAACATGTGTGAGATACACTTAAGTAACTGCTGGAGAGGACATTGAGAGAAGAGAAAGTCATGGTCCTTACCTATCAGACAACTCCAGCCAGGTATGGAGATAACCACAGCAATACCATCCTAGGTGAGCTGGGAAGTGCTGTGGGATCCCTCCTCATCCTCTTCTCACTCCACACCCTCTGTAAGTGATCTCACATCTTCACAGAGTCTTAGATAATTCCCTTACCTGATCTCACCCAACTCTCTCCAACAAGACAAATATTAAGGTTTGTTTTTTTTTAAATCCTCACTGAGGATATGTTTTTATTGATTTATTAGAGAGAGGGAAAGAGAGAGAGAGAGTGAGAAACTTCGATCAGTTGCCTCCCGTACACACTCACAACCTAAGTATGCGCCCTGACCAAGAATCAAATCCGCAGCTTAGGTATGTGCCCTGCCTGGGAATTGAACCCACAACCCTTTGGTGTACAGGATGATGCTCCAACCAACTGAGCCACGTGGGCAGCGCCTGAGTTCTGTATCTAAAATTATCCTGGATATTTTCACCAGTGTGTCTCATAGGCATAAATGCAACAAAATCTGAAACTGACTTCATCCCTAGTAAACCATTTAGTGGTATTTCAGATAAATAGAAGCATAGCTTATTGAGGAAATGATGTTGAGATACTGGCTGACCCTTTAGAAGGAAAAATTTTACATCAGAAAACATTCCAGGGGAATCAAAATTTAAATATAAAAAATTAAGACATAAAGACTGAGTATTTTTGTAACTGAACTGGGGAGCCTTTGGAGGATTTCAAGCCAGGGAGTGACATGATCTGATGTAGCAGTATTACTCCAGCTACTGAAAGAGAAGATTCAGTAGACTGTATTCCAGTGTTGCCATCCGAAGAGAGTAGTCACACTTGTCTTTTCCTGCTGGTTCTCTTTGTCTCTGATGTTCTGCGACTTCATTATGATATGTTTAGACATGGATCTGTTCCTATTTTTCCAAACTGGGATTTCATAAGTGCAATGAACATGAAGTGTGCTGTCTTCTAATAATTCTGGAAAATATTCTGACAGTGTCTCTTTCCTACATTCTCTATTATTTCCTTATGAGACTTCACCTAGACGTATATTAGACATTTTCACTCTGTTCTTCATACCTCTTATCCTGTCTTTCAAACATCCCCTCTCTTTTCATCTCTGGACTGAATTGTGAATATATTTTTTAAAAGCTTTTATCATCCATTTCACTGATTTTTCTCTTTGTGTCAAATCTACTATTTATTATTCTTAATATTTCAATCCTTTTGGCCCAGGCAGGGTGCCTCAGTTGGTTGGAGTGGCATCCTGTTATACTCAAAGGTTTCAGGTTGGATTCCTGCTCAGGGCACATATCTGTGTTATGGGATTTGATCTCTGGTCAGGGCACATAACAGAAGGCAACTGATTGATGTTTCTCTCTCACGTCAATGTTTCTATCTCTTTCTCCCCTTCCCTCTCTCTCTATAATCAATCAATTAAAAAAAAATCTGCGGGTGAGGATTAAAAGAAAATTGATAAAATAAAATAAAATTTCAAACCTTTTTGGTTTTACTTCTAGAAGTTTTATTCTTTTTTCAAATCTGTTTGACCAGTCCTTAGATTATGATGTTCCCTGTCCAAATGTTCAAGCTTCTTTTTTAAATTTCTGTAAACATGTTATAAATACTCATTTTTTAAAAAATTGTGGTAAAATACACATAACATAAAATTTACCCTAACCATTTTTAAACGTACAGTTCAGTAGTGTTAGGTAATTCACAGTGCTGTGCAACTGATCTGCAGAACTCTTTTCATCTTGCCCTACTGATGAATACTTATTTTTAAACAATAAAATCATAAAAATACTTGAAAAAATGTTAGGCGAATATTTATACAATCATGAGGCGTGGAGTGACTTTTTATGCATTGTACCAAAGTTTCAAAACATAAAGATTTGGATATAAAGAAATATAAAACTTCTGCAAAATACCATGAACTACCAGGCAAATGAAAAACTGGTGGAAGTTCTTTAAAAATATGTGACAAAGGGTTAATAGCTTTAACACATAAAGAGTGAATTCAAATCAATAGGAAAAACTCTCAGTAAGAAAACAGATAATGGAAATGAACAATTTATAGAAGGAACACAAATGCCTAAAAAGAAAAGAATAAAGTGTTTAATCACAAAAGTAATCAAGAAAAGCAAATTAAAAGGGCAATGAGATTAGTGTGTACTTTGTTACTCAACAAGTACACTCTCAGGAATTTATCCTAAGTAAATTACTGGGTAAGGGTAAAGATGTGTGCAGCATTGTTACTTATAATACCAAAGAATTTAATATATGTCCAATAACAGAGTGAAAAAATATATGAGGTTTGTCCAGAAAGCATCCATCCATGTACTATGAAAAATAGAGACATTTATTGAAGAAGAAACAAGATACAAGGAACATTGTGCATAGGACAATGATACCTTAGTCCCCTTCAAAGTAGGCACCTTGGGACCTCACATAGTTCTCCCAATTGCCATTAGCTGCCCCATTGTATTTTCCTGAATCTCATTGACTGTCTAAAATCTCTTCCTTTTCAAAGGTGATTTTAGTTCTGGGAAAAGCCAGAAGTCACAGGGAGCCAACCAAATCTGGGCTGTAGTGGGGCTGAGTCATCTGGATGATTTGATGTTTTGCCAAAAAACTCTACACTAGATGTGATGCATGAGCAGGTTGGTGGTTGTGATGAAGCTGCCAATCACCAGTTGCCCATAGCTGCAGCCTTCTAAGTCACCTGAATGGTTTCCGCAGAGGAATGTGCAAGCTTAAAACAAAATTTGATGCAGATTTGTTGCTCTTCTTGCTAAGTCATTTTGAATGCAAGGGCCACACAGTACACTTGCTCAAGGGTGTCTACAGCACCCCCCAACAACCC
>PVJD01018032.1:0-15724 GCA_004026545.1 Mormoops blainvillei | reverse complement strand
AGATGGATTTCCGAATGCAGCAGCTGGTGCCCTCAGACAATGACATTCTTTGCAGGCAGATTCCTGAGATGCACTTCTAATGGCTGCCACACTGTTGCTTCTGTCTAGAAAACTCTCCCTTCCACAGTGCTTACTTCTGCTATCCCTCCAGTTCTGAGATTTGTGGCACTTCACTGGGCAAGCTCATCTGACTTCCCTAAAAGCCAAGCTGACAAATATGTCCCCTTCATTTCCCCTAACCTAGGTAGTGCTTCCAAGTTTGCCGTCATTGTTTGTAGGATTATCTGTCTCTCCGAAGCCACATAGAGTATTTTGAGTTTTTGAGTTGTAACCCAGTCTCCTTCTTAGTGTTACTTGGAATTCTCAAAATTCACAGCACAACATCCCTTCTTCAAGGGTGTGCAGGGCTGTTTCAATACCTGTAGCACTGCTCCTCTAGATACCTCCATGTTCTGAACCTCCATGTTACTATCTTCAAGTATCTGCTCAGATGTCACCTTCTCAATGAGGCTGATTCTCTAAGCTCAAAAACAAGACAAGGATGCTCACTCTTATTAGTCTTATTCAATACAGTACTGGAAGATCTAGCTAGAGCAATTAGCCAAAGCAAGGAAATAAAAGGTATACAAATGCAAAATGAAGAATTAAAATTATTGCTATTTGCAGATGATATAATTTTGTATATGGATAGTCCCAAAGACTCAACCAAGAAACTGGTGGATCTAATCAACAATTTCAGTAAAGTTGCAAGATATAAAATCAACATACAGAAATCAGTAGTATTTCTGTACACTAATAATGAAAGATTTGAAAAAAAAGAAAAAACCCTCCCCAATCACAGTAGCATGAAAAGTAAAATACCTAGGGATAAATTTTACTAAGCAAGTAAAAGATTTGTATCATGAAAACTACAAGATGTTGAATGAAATCAAAACACAAACAAATGGAAAGATATTCCATGTTCATGTATCGGAAGAATTATTATTGTTAAAATGTCCATATTACTCAAAGTAATCTGTGGATTCAATGCCATCCCTATCACAATAGCAATGGCATTCTTCACAGAATAAAACAATCTTAAGGTTCATATAGAACCACAAAAGGTCCCAAACAAGTTGAAGCCATCCTGAGAAAGAAGACAGCCAAGAGGGAACACACTTCCTGATTTCAAACTATACTACAAAGATATAGTAATAAAAACAGTGTGTTACAGGCACAAAAATAGACACTCGATCAATGGCTTTTAACAGAGAGCCCACAATTAAAGCTTTGCATATACAATCAACTAATATTTGATAAGGGGACCAAGAACACACAATGGAAAAACAGTAGTCTCTTCAAAAAATGGTGCTGGGAAAACTGGATAACCACATGCAGAGAATGAAACTGGACCTTTATATCATACCACTTACAAAAATTAACTCAATATGGACCAAAGACTTAAATATAAGAAATTATATCATAAAACTTCTAGAAGAAAATTTAGGGAAGAAGCTACTTGAAATTGGATTTGGCAATGATTTTTTGGATACTACACCAGAAGTACAAACAACAAAATCAAAGATTAACAAGTGGCACTACATCAAACTGAAAAGCTTCTGCACAACCAAAGGAACAGTTAACGAAATGAAAAGGCGACCAACAGAATGAAAGAAAAATTTTATAAACCACATATTGGATCAGGGGTTTTGCTTTGCACTTCCCTGATGATTAGTGATATTGCATATCTTTTCATATACCTGTTGGGTGTTTGAATATACTCTTTGAAAATGTATCTGTTTACTTGCTGTGCTCATTTTTTAATCAAATTGCTTTTTGGTTATTGAGTTGTATGAGTTCTTGAAATATTTTGAATTTTAATGGGTGTAACAAGTAAACAGATACTTTTCCAAAGAGTATATTCAAACACCCAGCAGGTATATGAAACAATATGCAATATCACTAGTCATCAGGGAAATGCAAATCAAAACCACAATGAGATACCTATCACCTCACAACTGTTAGACTGTCTATAACCAAGAATACAAGAGACAAGCTTTGGCAAAGTTGTGAAAAACAAGGAATCCTTGTATTCTGTTGGAAATGTAAATTGCTGAACCACACTAAAAACGAAAGGTCCTCTGATTCAGTGTAAAAAACAATATGTAGATTTGGAAAAAAATACAAATAAATCTACCATATGATCCAGCAATTTCATTCTTGGATATATATCCAAAGGAAATGAAGACAGGATATCGAGGTGGTATTTGCACTCCTGTTTACTGCATCATTATTCACAATATCCAAGACACGGAAGCAACCTAGGTACCCATCATTGGATGAATGGACAAATAGAAGTGGTATATATACATATTAGAATATTATTCAGAAAAAAGAACAACCTGCTTTTTGTGACAAAATGGATGGACCTTGAGCACATTATGCTAAGTGAGATAGTCAGACAGAGAAATACAAGTATGGTATGATATTAATTATATGTGGACTCTAAAACAGACAAACCTGTAAAAACAGAGAGTAAAATGGTGGTTACCACCGGATGGGTGTTGGCGATGTTGTTTAAGCGTACAACTTTAGGTTAAGGATAAATTCATATGGTCCTCTGAATAGACTAAAAAAAAGGACTGGACAAAATTCTACATACTTTCATGATAAAACTACTAAACAAATTAGGTATGGAAGAAATGTATTTCAATATTACATAGGCCATATAAGAATAGGGCACAGCTAACATTATACTCAATGGTGAAGAACTGAAAACTTTAAGATCAGGAAGAAGATGAGGATGTCCCCTCTCACCACTTCTATTCAACATCATATTGGAACTTTTAGCTAGAGCAATTAGGTAAGAAAGCAAAATAAACGGCAGGCAAATAGGAAAGGAAAAAGCTGTCTCTGTTTACAGATAACATGAGCATATACATAGAAAGCCCTAAAGACTCCACAGAACATCTTTTAGGACTCATAAACAATTCAGCAAAGTTGCAGGATATAAAATCAACATGCAAACATCATTTCTTTCCTATATCCTAACAAATTAAGAAAACGACTCAATTTACAATAGATCAAAAAGAATAAAATACTTAGGAAGAAATTTATCCAAGAAGGTGAAAGACTGGTACACTGAAAATTATGAAATACTGATAAAAAAACTAAAGGGATTAATGTTTTGACCTCAAAGAAGATACTTATTTTCTTTTATCCTCAGTGGTCTCAGTAATAAAATTGAAATAACAGAGAAGATATAATTTTTGATGAAAAGGGGCCAATCTGATTATTTTAGTTTTTGAGTGTTGAGGCATAGGTGTCACCAGACTGATAGAAGAATCAAGTATATAAACCCAGTGATCAGTGGATATGGGAAGTCCAGTTGACATCTTTCACTCTCAAGAGTCTCCTCTCCTAGCTTTCCTCCTGCTTCCTGCCAACTCCTTCACTGTTCTTATTTCTGGGTTCCTTTTCTGTGTTTCTCCTTTGCACTTCAACTGCTTTTCTGTTTATGTGTCTGTCTGCTTCATCACTGTGATATTCCCCATCTCAAGCACCTCTGTTGTTGGTCTTTACATTTCAAGCATCCCATATATTTCCTGAAACATGGTATGAATCAATCAATTGATGTCTATAGAACTTTAATCTTCTATAATGACCCTGAGAGGAAAAGCACTACTTAACTTAAATGTCAGTATTATAGATGTTCTATTTGCAGACATCATGCATATGGCCTTTTATTTTGTTCCAGACACTGTAGGAGAGTGCCTTTGCCTTGGTGTCCTGGAGACTGTGTGTGTCCTCACTTAGGCCATATTGGCAAGGGTAGCCTGTAGGCAACGCTAGCCTGTAGGCTGACCAAAGCTGTGGCAGGTCACCTTGTAATTTCCACTGAAGCAAATGGAGATAAGCAGATGGTTGAGGAGCTGTCACTAGGCAGTTTTTCATCTGTTTCCCACCTAGCTGGAGGCTAACACAAAATCCTTACTCATCCATCCCTGGTTTCAGGTGAGTACAGGATGACTGACCCTCCTTACCCCACCCCAGCATACAGCCGTGGACTACAAAACTGATTCTTGCCTTGGGGTACAGCTGTGAGCTTCTCACTTTCAGAGAGACCCACTTGTAGTATCCTTCACTGAGTTCCTCTGATTCAGTATGACAAGCCAACCTAACAACTGCGATAAGGAAACCCAGTGGCTATGTCAGCTCCTGCAGTGCTATTTAAGCACTGCCCGAGCAGTTGACAGACTGCTGTTGAGTTGTGTGTTGCATGAACAGAATATTGACTTATTTTCTTTAGCATCACACACAACAAGGAGCACAGGTTTAAGCACATACCATGACTCAGTATCAGCCTTGTCAGACCTCAGTTATTTACAAACCAACTGTAGAATCAATGCCATGTCGGACACCAGCTAAATTGCTATTTAATCAATGTATCTCTTTAAAGAAAATACATTTCTAAATTCAAGTTCCTTTAGAAAGGTAGTCATATATCCCTACTAGAAATTCAAATCAGTATCTCTTGCTAGAAATGTAATTATAAACATAAATGAAATAAAAAATATTTGAAAGTTTAAATGTAAAATGGAATATAAACCAAACCATTTGCAATATAATTCCTACTTCATATATCTCATTTATTCTTCATAACAATAATTTAGTCTAAATATTGCAATTTCTTTTGAAATGGACAACAGACCCAAATTATTTAAATACTTTCCCACCACCACCCAGTTAGAACATGTTAGAGCCAGGATTGAAACCCATGGCTATTTCATGCCATAGCCTATAAGGTGACAGAGTAGGTGGGACCAGAGTAATTTTGCCTCATCAAGATCCCCTGGTTCCATTCCCTTTTATTATACCTAAGCCCTAGTGTTTTCATCCAGCTCTGAAACCCAGGGGCCTCTCACATATTTTAGTGACAATATGGGATACTCTACTATTACTGTTACTTTTAATTTCAACCATAAATTTTCAGTGCTTTTGGACCAGGAAATATTTTTAAACCTCTGTAAGGATTGGGTGGAGGGAAACAATTGCTGCTTATAATCTCCTGCCATTCCCCAAAGAGGGAAAACTCTGCATAGGGCCCTGTGTTGCAAAAGTATTTTTTGGGTTGTGAGAAACAAATGGTAATTTTTGTATAGTGTATAGTAATAGGTGCATAAGTCTAGAACCAGAACACTGGTTGCACTTCTGAGATGTGATGATTACTATGCTGATGACATTTTATGTAGAGGAAAAAAGAGATTTGTGGTTTCTCCTTCCCTACCTTGAAAAAGTAGGTAGTTTTCAGAGTAAGAGTATCGTTAGAGGCAACTTGCAGGGAAGATGGGCACCTCATAAAGGCAGAAGTGACAGGTACCTGAAGCATCCTGTTCTGTCCCTGCCCGGTAAGTAGGGTCCAATACTGAAAAAGGAGATGCAATCCAGAAAGAGCTGATCATGGGAAAGTCTGGCACTGAATTCCTCCCAGTCTTGGGGAGACTGCTGTTTCAGAGAACAGGAGAAGAGTTTTTACATACCAATTCATTTTATGAAGCTAGTGTGCCTTCAGATCAAAGTCCAAGAAAGAGAGTACACGAAATAAAATATGGGCTACCATCACTCATGGGGGCATTCATAAACATCTTAAACACATTATTAAGATGCAGATTATTCAGAAGAATAGTATGCCATGACCAACACCCATTCAAAGGAACACAAGGGTTTGTTTAAACATAGGAACTTTCATATGTAAATCACCACATTAACAGATTAATGGAAGGAAAAATCCTATGATCATCTCAACAAGTGCACAAGCGATTGATGGAGGTCAACATATATTCAAGATTAACATTCTTACCAAACTAGGATTGGAACGGAACTTCCTTTACTTCACAGTGAACATGGTGAAATGTTAAAACTTTTTCATTTCCTTCAGGAATAAGAATTTTGGTACACTAATCCTGATCTATTAACACTGTACTGGGTGGGTCTGTCCACTGCCGTAAAATGACAGAAGGGAAAAAGTCATAATGTTCAAAACAGCAGGAAAAAAGCTGTTATCATTCAAAAATGATTTGATTGTGCACAATGAAACTTAGAAAGGAGATAGAAACAACTTTCTGAAATTAACAAGCATATGTAGCAAGTCTGCTGGAGAGAACATCAATGTACAAATATATCTGTATATAAAAGTGCAACTGGAGTATGAAATTTCAGAAAAGAAGATAATTTTGAATAATACCAAGTACTTGGGAGTACGTTTCACAAAAGATCTGCAAGATCCTTTGGATAATGCTGTAAGAGTTTATTGAGAGAATTTGAACAGTCAAATATCCAACATAAGAACAGTCTGCATGTTTTCAGATCATCTTCCTTTACACCGATGGGTTTCCTTCCCCTGCAAGACAAACATAACTGTTGGGAACATTGCTCAGCCTAATTTGACTTAGAGTACAGTAAACGCACACAACGGACAAAGTTTTGGCTTCATAAGACTGACTTCCAAGTATATATTTTACCAATGTTTATTAAACACACTCCTCTCTCTACTGGTGCTCGGAAACAAAAAGACTGTTCAAGTTCGCAGCACGTGAAATGAGAGGAACCTAGTTAAAGGTGGTTTTAAGTAGTAAGCAAAAATTGCGTAAATTTTTCTGAAAATCCAAACGTCATCCAACAGAAAACCCCTAGGGAACAAAAGAAATTTGCAAGAAAAGTGTCATTTACATGCTTCTACTTGAGATAATAATGATGCATATAAAAGAGCTAAAACAGTAAAGTCACATTTGTTCCTGCCCATGTGAAGTAAACAGAAAGGTCTGTGCTATCTTTGCTTTTTCTCTATTGTGTAGAAATGCAAAAATGTTTTTGGGCTAGTTTAGCCTTTATGTGATTGTTTAAGTAGGGTAACCATCTGTGCCAATTCCACCTGTGGTCCTAGTGTCATTATGAATAATGCCTTTCTCTCACTCGAATGAGTTTCGATTTGTGTAATAACTTATACAGTCACACTAGCTTTAAGTCATTATCATCATTTTTGACACCAAAATGTGGAGCTCATACAAAGGATGCCTTACAGTAAGGGAGGGAGGGAGGGAGGACAGAGTGAGGGGGAAGGAAAATGGAAAAGGAAGAATGAGAGAAAGGGAATGATACCTAGATAAGCCAAAAATTTTATTTTTCTAAAAGTGAGTGCTTTTTAAAGACTTTACTATTACTGAGGAATAATTAACAAATATAATTGTATATATTGAAAGAGCAGAACATGATGATTTCCATACATATACATTGTGGAATTATTGCCAAGGTAAATGTATATCATTAACCCAACCCTCACCTCGCACAGCTAACATTTACTTTTTGTGGTGAGAATGCTTTAGATCTATTCTCCTCAACTTTCAAGTATACATTATCATGCTACTAACTAAAAGTAAGAGCTTAGGAGGGATAACTCTGACTCAATTTCTGAATTTTTAAAGGCCATTTTCATATATGGCCTTTATTATGGTGAGGTATGCTCCCTCTACTCCCACTTAGCTGAGTGTTTTTATCATAAATGGGTGCTGTACCTTATCAAAAACTTTTTCTGCATCTATTGATATGACCATGTGATTTTTGTCTTTCCTTTTTTTATGTGATGTGTTAACGTTTATTCATTTGTGAATATTGTACCATCCTTGCATCTCTGGGATGAATCCCACTTGATCATGGTGTATGATCTTTTTGATGTACTGCTGGATACGGTTTACTAATATTTTGTTGAGGATTTTAGCATCTCTGTTCATCAGCAATATTGGTTTATAACTTTCTTTCTTTGTTGTGTCTATCTGGTTTTGGGATTAGGATGAGGCTGACCTCAAAAAGAGTATGGGAGTCTTCCTTCTTCTTGGATTTTTTGGAATAGTTGGAGGACAGGGTTTAGCTCTTCCTTAAATGTTTGTAAAATTCTCTTCTGAAACCATCTGGTCCAGGGCTCTTGTGTGCCTGGAGTTTTTTGATTACTGCTCAATTTCACCAGCTGTTATTGGTCTGTTCAGGTTTTCTACTTCTTCATCATTCAGTTTTGGAAGATCATATTTTTCTAAAAATTTATCCATTTCACCCACGTTTTCAAATTTGGCATATAGTTGTTCATAGTAATTTCTTACAATCCTTTGTATTTCTGTGGTATCAGTTGTAATTTCTCCTCTTTCATTTCTGATTTTATTTATTTGTGTCCTCTCCCTTTTTTTCTTGATGAGCCTGCTTAAAGACTTGTCAATTTTGTATATCTTTTCAAAGAACCAGTTCTTGGATTTATTGATCCTTTGAATTGTTCTTTTAGTCTCTATGTCATTCAGTGCTTCTCTGATCTTGATTATTTCCTTCCTTCTGCTCTCTCTGGGCTTTGTTTGTTGTTGTTTCTCTAGTTCTTGTAGATGTTGTGTTAGGTTGTTTATTTGAAATATTTCTGTCTTTTTGAGGTAGGCCTGTATTGCTATGAACTTTCCTCTCAGGACTGCCTTCGCTGTGTTCCATAGTTTTTGGACTGTTGTATGTTCATTTTCATTTGTTTCCAGAAACTTTTTGATTTTTTCCTTGATCGCATTATGGACCCATTCATTGTTTAATAGTATGCTATTCAGCCTCCATGAGTTTGAATTTTTTGAGTTTTTTCCTTGAGGTTCATTTCTAATTTTAAGCCTTTGTGGTCTGAGAAAATGCTTGATATGTTTCAAATTTCTTAAATTTGTTGAGGCTTGTTTTGGGTCCTATCATGTGGTCTGTGTTTGAAAATGTTCCACATGCATTTTGAAAGTGATGTGTAGCTTGCTTCTTTGGGATGAAAGGTTATATATATATATATATATATATATATATATATACATACATATATATATATAATGTTAAGTCCATTTGATCTAATGCGTCATTAAGTTCTACACTATCTTTGTTGATTTTTTGTTTGCATGATCTATCCATTGTTGACAGTGGGGTATTAAAATCCCCTACTATCAGTTTGTTGTTATCTATATCTTTGTTGAAATCCTCCAGGATTTTACGTATGTATTTGGGTGCTCCTCTGTTGGGTGCATATAGGTTTATAATGTTTATGTCTTCTTGATCGATTCTTCCTTTGAGTATTATGCAGTGTCCTTCTGTGTCTCTTTTCATGGCCTTTGTTTTGAAGTTTATTTTTTTCTGATATAAGTATTGCTACCCTGGCATTTTTTCCCTGTCCATTTGCTTGGAATATTTTTTTTCCAACCCTTTCTTTCAGTCCATGTAGTTCTTTTGTTCTGAGGTGGGTCTCTTGTAGGCAGCATATGTGTGGGTCTTATTTTCTTATCCATTCAGCTACTCTAACTTTTGACTGGAGTACTTAATCTATTTACATTTAAGGCTATTATTGATAGGTACTTATTCATCTTTCCCATTTGTTCCTGTTTTTCTCTTTCTCTCACTCTTTTTGTTCATCTTAAAGCAGTCCCTTTAGCATCTCTTGCAATGCTTGTTTGGTGGATGTGTATTCTTTTTGCCTTCTTTTGTCTGGGAAACTCCTTATTTTGCCTTCCATTTAAAATGAGAGCCTTATTGGGTAGAGTAGTTTGGTTGGAGGCCTTTGCTTTTCATTACTTGGAATATTTCATGCCATTCCCTTTTGGCTTGTAGTGTTTTTGTTGAGAAGTCAGCTGCTAGCCTTATTAGAGCTCCCTTGTATGTGACTAGACATTTCTCCCTTATTGTCTTTAAGATTCTCTCTTTGTCTTTGAATTTTGCCATTTTAATTATGATGCGTCTTGGAGTGGGTCTCTTTGGGTTCCTCTTGATTGGAACCCTCTGTGCTTCCTGGACTTGAGTGAATTTTTCTCTCTTCAAATTAGGGATTTTTCCATCATTACTTTTTCAAACAGGTTTTCTATACCTTTCTTCTCTTCTTCTCCTTCTGGTATTCCCATTATATGGATATTATTATGTTTCATGTTGTCCTGCATTTCCCTTAACACCTCTTCATTCTTTTTGAGGCTTTTTTCATTTTCTTGCTCTTTCTGGGAGTTTTTTTCTATCATGTCCTCCAGCTCATTGATTCGATCCTCTGCTTCATCTAGCCTGCTTTTTATTCCTTCTACTTCAATTCAAAAATTGTATTCTTCATTTCCTCTTGATTCTTGTTGATACTTTCTTGTTGATAGTTTCTATGTCCTTTTTCATGCTGATATAGTTTGCATTAAGTTCCTCATAGTTTCCCTGTAATTTTTGTAATTCTCGCTGAGCTCACTGAGTTCATTGAGCTTCCTTATAACCATTATTTTGAACTCAATATCTGATTGTTTACTTGCCTCTATTTCATTTAGTAGTCTTTCTGGGGATTCTTCCTTTCCTTTCTATTGGGGGTTGTTTCTTTGTCTTCCCACTATTTGGCTACTGGAGGAAACCACAAAGCCCAGGAAACAAACCCACAATCACAAAACAGATCACCCCTGCAATCCCACTATGAAAAGCAAATGAACCAGTATTGATAAGGACTTAAAGAGATTAACACTATTATAAGAAAGGAGAGAAAACTATAGCATAAAATTTAGTGACTTAATATGCACCCTACTCTATGGACAAGAAATGAATTTTAAAATGCTATACAGTGAAGAAAATATCGCAAATCATGGAGAAGACCACAGTGGGTTTCATCTTGGTAACCTCTAGTATTTACTGCTGTTTTTTCTTTCTGGATCCACCTCTGGTGATGTCAGATATTGACCCCATCTGACCTTAGGCAGTCTGTTCGAGACTTCCCAGGATCTACTGTCTGTGGCTGTCTCCTTCCACTGTTAATCTAGTCACTCTGCGATCTGCGGTCAGGCTTAAGCACCATAGGGTGGGGCAGAATCCCTCCTTTTGTTGGAACTAATTGTTTCCCCTCAGGTTGCTGCTGCTCTGAGGACAGTGGACTGTGTGAGCTCAATGGCTATGGCCTTGTTGGGGATAATTCAGCACCAGGATCCCAGAGGTGACTCTTTCAGTTCTCTCCCCAAAGTTTTTGTCCCCAGTCTCTCCTCAAGTGTCTCTAGTCCACTCTTCCCCACCCCCTGCTGGGATCTACTATGTGTGGCTGCCACTCTGCACTCAGCAGTCAGGCTTAAGCACTACAGGGCCAAGACAGAGTCCCTCCTGAGGGTGGGGACATTGGTTCCCCTCAGTCTGCCACAGCTCAGGGGCATGGTCTGCCTTAGCAAGATGGCTGCTGCCGCATGGGGGATGACTCAGCACCAGGATCCCAGTGGCTACTTTCTCAGTTCTCTCCCCAAAGCCTCTGTCCCCAGTCTCTCCTTAGGTGTCTCTAGCCCATTCTGCCACCACCTTTGGTGGAGCCCAGAGTGAGCAGCTGCAGATGAAAATTTATGTATTGGCCCTTTAAAGGGCTCTTTCAGTCTCCTGCTGCTCATCTCTGCCAGAGAGCAGCCCTGCCGCTTTTCACAGCTGGTTGTTATCTGTGTACTTTTTGAGCTCTGGTGCTGTAGGCTGGGGATCCCCGCTTATGGTTTGGACCCTGATCTTTTCAGGGGGATCCAACTGGCTGCTTAAGTATCCCTCTGGCCCTGTCACCTGAGGGTGTGCATCCAAACCCCTCATGTCCCTACTGCACTCCTTACCAGTCAGGCTGTACCGAAATGATTCTTCTGTCTGTCCAAGGTTACAAGGCTTCTCTCTCGCTACTCTTCAGTCACTTGTTCCAGGTAATTTCTCCACAATTTAGTTGTAATTCCAGATTGGTTCTGGGAGAAGGTCAATGTGACTTCCTTTCACTCCTCTACCATCTTGATCCCCACTTTCAACATTCTTACTCAACATAGTACTGGAGGTCATAACCACAGCAATCAGATAAGAAGAAGAAATAAAAGGCATTCAAATGGGAAAGAAAGAATTAAGACTGTCATTGATCTGCAGATGACAAGACACTGTATATAGAGAGTTCTATAAAGATTCCACTAGACAACTGTCAGAACTGATTAATGAATTCAGTATAGTAGCAGGACACAAAAGAAATATTCAAGAATCACTTGCATTTTTACATACCAATAACACATTATCAGAAAGGGAAAGTAAGAACACAACTCTGCTTACAATTGCATAAAAAAAATCTAGGAATAAATTTAACTAAGGAGGTAAAAATATCAGTTCTTGGAAAATTACAAGACCCTGAAGAAAAAATTTAAAGAAATACAAGTAAATGGAAGAATATGCCGTACTCATGGATAGGAAGAATTAACATTGTTAAAATGTTCATACTACTGATAGAAATCTATAGATTCAACACAATTCCTATCAAAACACCAAAGGCATGTTGTGCAGAAAAAGAACAAATTATTCAAAAATTTGTATAGACCCACAGAAGACCCTGAATAGCCAGCCACAGCAATCTTGAGAAAGGACAAATTTGAAAATATCATGGTACCTGATATGAAACTATTACAAGGCTACAGTAATCAAAACAGTGTGGTACTGGCATAAAAACAGGCATATAGATCAATGGGACAGAATAGAGAGCCTGGAAACAAACCCATGTTTATATAGTCAAGTGATATTTGATAATGGAGGTAAGAACGTACAGTGGTGTAAAGACAGCCTCTTCAATAAATAATGTTGGGAAAACTGGACAGGTACATGGGCAAAAATGAAAGTATAACAACTTCTTACACCATATTCACGAGAATAAACACAAAATGGATTAAAGACTTAAATGTAGGACTAGAAGCCATAAATCTCCTGGGAGGAAGCACAGGCAGTAAAATCCCTGACATTTCTATTAGCAGTATTTTTTTCTGATGTATTTCCTCAGGCAAGGAGATATATCAGAAACTAAAAAGTTTTTACAGAGCATGGGATACCATCAAAAAAACGAAAAGGCAACCTATGGAATGGATGACGATGCTCACTAATGGTATATTCCATAAGATGTCAGTATCAAAAATTCATAAAGAACTCATACAACCCAACAGCAAAACAAAAACCAAAAACCAAGCCCCCCCCAAAAAATGCAATTAAAAATGGTCGGAGGACCTGAACAGACACTTCCCCAAGAGGGCATGCAGGTGGCCAACAGACATATGGAAAGACACCCAAATGTTACTGATCATCAGAGAAATGCAAATGAAAACTACAATGAGACATCACCTCATATCTGTCCTAATGGCCATCATCAATAAGCCCACAAATGCTAAGTGTTGGTGAGGACGTGGAGAAAAGGAAATCCTTGTGCACTGTTGGTGGGAATGCAGACTGCTGCAGCCATCATGGAAAACAGCATGGAGGGTCCTCAAAAAATAAAATATGGAACTGCCTCATGACCCAGAGATTCCACTTCTGACTATGTAACTGAAGAATCACAAAACAGTGATTCGAAAGTATATATGAACCCCTATGTTCATCGTAGTGTTAGTTACAATGGCCAAGATATGGAAGCAGCCCAAGTGCCCATCAGTAGACAAGTGGATAAAAAAGCAGTGCTACATCTATACAGTGGGATATTACTTGGCCGTAGAAAAGAATGAAATCTTACCGTTTGCGACAGTGTGGATGGACCTAGAGAGTATTATGCTAGGTGAAATAAGTCAGCCAGAGGAAGACACATACCACAAGATTTCACTTATATGTAGAACCTAAATAATAATCTAAATGAAAAGACAAAACAGAAATAGCCTCATACGTACAGAGAACAGACTGATGGTAATCAGAGGAGAGGAGGGCTGGGGGACTAGGTGAACAGCAAAGGGGACTGACAAGTGCAGCAACCTGAAACTTACTATGTTCAATTATCTAGTTACATTTAGGTGGAAAGGTCCTCTAGGTAATGTTCCATAAGTGAGGCTCATTCAGTAGAAAGCAGCAAAAGTAACAGTAAATTATTAGTGACAAACAGCAAAATTTCTGTCCTACACTTGAGAGTGAAGTACAGTTGATGGAAAGAAATTAATGGACTTTGTTGTCAGTCATATCATGGAAACTTCTTTACAGCAAATAGCTAAAATAATCTAAAGCCTGAATTATGTAAACAATTCACTACCTATGCTTTTTGAAAGTAATATATAGTTAAAAGAAAGAAATTCCTTTTCATAATAATTTGAAGATACTTTTCATTTTCATTTTCTTAAAAGTATTTAAACATCTTTTAAGGTCACTTAAAAACCATACACCTATTATCTATATACCAGTAGTCTGAATAATTCAGCTTTTACCAAACCTACCATATCAAAATATCAGTCAAAAAAACAGTGGCCATTGTTCACTGAGGTCCTTTCCGAGGCTCTATCCTGCTCCACTGAACTGCACCTGTTCCTGAGTCAGTACTGAGCTACCTTACAGTTCAGACACACTTGAGTATTTAGCATTAAAAAAAAATCCTCACCCAAGGATATGTTTTTATTGATTTTTTAGATAGAGGACATGTAGGGAGAGAGATAGTGAGAGAGAAACATCGATCGGTTGTCTCCTGTACATGGCCTGACATCAGAGAAAATGAAAACATCAATGAGATACCTCTACCCACACATTAGAAGGGCAAAATCCTGATCATTGACATTACCAAATGCTGATGCAAATGTGGAACAAGAGGAAATTTCATTCATGGGTGGTGGGAATGTACAGTGATGCAACCACCTTGGAAGACAGTTTGGAAGTTTCTTGCAAAACAAAACCTACTCTGACCATAAAATCCAACAATTGCACTGCTTGGATATTTATCCAGAGGAGTTGAAAATGTATGTCCACACAAAGCTTGCACAGAGATATTTATGATAGCTTTATTCATATTTACCAAAAGTTGGAAGCAATAAAATACCCTTTAGTTGGTAAATAGACAAAATCCACCCTGGTAATCCAGACAACGTAACGTTATTCTGTGCTAAGAAGAAATGAGCTATGAAGCCATGAAAAACGCAGATAAATTTAAAAGAATCTTACTAAGTGAAATAAGCCAATCTGGAAAACCTATATACTGTGTGATTCCAACTGGGAAACATTCTGGCAAATGTTTCTGGCACAGGTAATACCATGCAGAAAATAAAAATATTAGTGATTGGCAGATGTTAGAAATGAGGTTGGGATGAATAGGCAGAAAAAGGGGGATTTTTAGGGTAATGAAACTATCGTGGATGATAGTATAATAATGGATAGATGTCATTGTATGTTTTCCACAATCCATAGAATGTATAACACCAAGCATGAACAACAATGTGCCAACGATTAAGCTCTGAGTGTGACAAATGTACCACCCTGGTGTGGGATGTTAATAATGGGGAAATCTATGCATGTGTAGAAGCAGGGGGTATATAGAAAATCGCTATACTTTCCACTCAATTTCCATATGAAGCTAAAACTTCAGTAAAATACAATCCCGTTTTGTAAAAAGGCATAGGCTGAAGAGTTTCATCTTTATTGTGTATTTGATCGTTCTAAGATTTTTGACAGGAGTATGTTTTTAGAAAATTCCTAACGGAAGCACTGTAAGGAACAGACAAGTTTGGTGGAGGTAGGTCTCCTCTCCTGTGTAACGAATAGCGTAAGCTGTTACATTTGTCATCGCTAAAATATTTCTCTTGAGAATTCTTTAAATATTTCACGATAAAGTATCTATGCCCTTTCTGGGACACTAGGACGTTATCTATTCCACTCTTTTAGCAAAATTACTCATGCTGGTATTTTTAATATGTTAAATAAAAATAAATGTACTAAATAGGGAACTTATATGCAGGGGCCATGAAAAAGCTAG